>PVLD010000792.1:0-246876 GCA_004027595.1 Dinomys branickii
ACACACACACATATACATATTACACACACACACACACACACACACATATATATATATATACATAAAGCCACCCATTTTTCCGGTAAAGCCAACAGCAGAAGAGGCATGAGAAATCTTTCACCTTTATTTTCTTAGTAGCCAAGTCCATTACTTCTTGGATCTGAGACACAGTGACACATACAAGTCTCCAGACACTCAAGCTGCACAAGCTCAGATTCCAGATCACTAAATTTATGACCTCTCACAAAATTATTTAAATGTTCTGTATCTTAGTTCTCTCATCTGTGAAATAGGGACATGAGCCTTATTGGGCTATTGTATGAAAGAGTTATTGCGTGCAAAACATTTAATGTCTCAAGATACTATAATTTTTTCTGCACAATTCTTTTTAAAGGAAGATGTTGGCTCTTTTATGGCATTCGGCAGTGCCTTATGTATCATTTCTGAAAGAAACTGCACTCGTCTAGTGTTTCACAATACTTTACCCTGCCTCGTCTCTTGGCTTTCTCAGTATTTATAATTAGTGTTGTTGAGGAAAAGGCTTTTCCGTCTCCCACCGAATGTGGTGTTCTATCAGATAATCTCACTGACATCTCAACGGTAATGCCTTTCTTATGTCATGTGAATCGCATGTAACTACACATTTTATGTGAGAATTTTTGAAATCACTACCTTGTCCTCTACCTCTGCTTCTATTTTGTATCTCAGTGCAAAGTTGCTGCTCCATCTTACCGCAATAGAAAAGGCTATTATCAAAACACAAAGAACAGTAAATGCTGGCGAGGGTAGAGGAAAAACAGAATTAATGTCATAATGCAAACTAATTACAGCCACTAGATTAATCAATATGGAGATTCCTTTAAAAACTAACTGGAACTATCATATGACCAAGTTATGTCAACTCTTTCCACATAACCAAAAGAATTAAGTCAGCATACTACTGAGATAGTGGCACGTCCATCTTTCCTGAGGCATCATTTGCAGCAACAAAACTGTTGTTGAATCAAGCTAGGTGCCGGTCAAAAAATAAGTGGGAAAGAAAGTGTCATGTATACACAGTGGAGTATTGTTTGGCCACAAAAAGAAGAAAATCCTGTTATTTGCATGACAATTTGTGGAGTTGTAGGTCAGCGTGTTAAATAAAACCCGCCTGACTGAGAAAGTCAAGCATCACATTTTTTCTTTCTCGTGAGGACTCCAGGGGAAAAATAAAGGGGACACATGGACGTAGGAGGGAATTCATTAGAGAGGAGGGAGAGGAGCAGGGTAGGAGGGAGGAGAAAGAAAGGGAGGGTGGCGTGGGGAGGGTGTGGTCATACGTATGACGTGCGTGTGTGAAAATGCTCCAGTGCAACCCCTTGCTCTCCGTAATCAGTAACTACTAATTTAAAAAGGAAAAAATATTGACAGCCACAGCCTTGGGGAATTGCTTCTAACTATAATTTTTAAGACTTGTAACTCTTCATTCTGGAGTAAACATTTGGACACAGACATCACCCAGATTCTTAAAATAAATTATTCTTTATGAAATGCTGTTTTTCATGAGGAAGAGATATGCTCCTGGTTCATTTAACATAATAATGAGTCCATTAGATGATGCTAAGATTAGGCTGGGCAAATTTTCATTGATTAATCAAAAGCCGGTGCTACCAACATTTTTTTCTTAAGTCTGCGGATGTTTAGGGCTCATCTCCTTAGGTACCATTAATTCAGACTTCATATATTGTTCAAGTATCTTACCACCACAACGGTGTTCTCCCAGTGACCCATCGAAATGTCAGAAGGGACAGCAGGAAGCAGTAGTGAATAAGCTGACAGGATTGGAAGACCAAAAGAGAGGCACAGTTTACTGCTGAAAATTTATGCCTTCAGAGATATAAGAAGTCACCTTAATAAGCCATTTAAATTAAAACTTTGGAAAATTTGATGGTTAGTTGATTGACTATTACAGTCACTGATGAAAATTTTGTCCATTATAAAATATATTCAGTACCAATGGAAACAGAGCAAAAAGTGCAAGAGATGAATCTCGGCATCACTTTGAACCCACACACCGGTCAGAAGGCAGCAGCCTCAGCCGACGGCCTTAGCATATCTTATATTTCAGTTACAGTGGCAAAGCCACGCCTAGTTTGAAGACAGATGGTAGGGTAGCAGCCAAGGACCTTAAGCATTCTGTTACCTTTGGCAAACACAGCCCCATGTAAAAATGGTCAGATAAGGCTGTGCTTGCCTGAAGCTATTAAACGTTCTATTACTGTACCTTCTCTTTTTCTCATTCCCCAGTGACAGTGTAATTGTGATTTGTCTTTTCTACCATGGCAAGGAAATGGTTTGGTGAAGAGAATGTAAAATTCCAATTTCCTAAAATACATTTATGGTGGTAAATTAAAATCTGAATTATGATTTGTCTTCCTGCAAAGGTCTCCCCACAGCAAGAAATACACTGGTCCTATAGACTACCTTCACGTGTCGCAAAACTCCCAGTCCAATCTCAGGGAGGACTTTCGCTGTGGACTTCAGTACTGCTTCCTTGGACCATCCTGACCGCCCTCTAGCATCTTGTCTGAGCGCTTGGTCCTCAGCCCTTCACCCAGCACATTTTCAGATGATCACAAAACTTCTCATCTTGTTTACTCAGCTAAATTCCATTGGTGTCTCTCCATCGATACCTCCAGAATAAGTTTGAATTAGTTGGTTGGGCTCAAGGCACTTCCTTCCCCTCCATGGACCCCACTGCAGTTGTGTCTGCTGAGATCAGCCCCACACTCTCAGAGTTGTGTTCCTTGGGGATGCTCAAGTAGGTGACACAGTTCAGGCACCATGGTTTTGGATGAGCAGTTCCTGCCACCTGAAATGGCCTTCCTTTCCTCATGGTTTTCCTAAGACAGCCTCAGTATTCTTGTTTGGTGCAATAGCTAATGTGACTATCAAGCAGTTTTTTAATATGCCACATCAGACCACTCTTTAACATGTCACTGCTGGAGGTACGGATGTATGCCATCACCACCTAACCCGAAACGCTGATTCTGTCTATTACTGCATATTCCTGCCTCTCAGAGTTTAGCCCCCACTTCTCACTCAGCATCTCAGGCTCAGTATCTCTCATTATACTTTACCTGAATTAGATATTTGTTCTTACTCACTGTAACAAACAAGAAAGTGAGCACTTAGACCCCGAAATTTTGAAAAACAGAACAATTATTTTAAAACCCCTGTATTAACTGCTTATGGTAGGCCAAGGGCAGTAGTAAATCCGTTTTAATTAATTGATGAATTAATCTCCAGATTACTGAGAGGCAAACAGAAAGTAGTAAGTGCAGTAATAAAAATATTAATAGAGTCAACTTTGGCAAGCTAGTAAATTGAAATAAACACTAACAAGAGAGCAATACATTAAATCAGTGTTCAAACTATATAGAGCATACAGACACTTCTATATTCAGCAGTCATATTTCATACGAGAATTTCTTTCTATATCAAATATATTTAAAACAATTATAAACAGAGACAGAGAGAGAGACAGCAAGAATGTAGGACACAATTATTTTTAGGGAAAATAGTTAATGGCAGTGTGTACTGTCAATATGCTTGAGCCCAGCAATTAGTTTTAATGAGATCATGATTCTATTATTTAATGACAGTTATTTTCCTCTGGTTTCTGGGCATTTGTGTTTCAGGTAAGTTTCAGTTGTTGTGTTTTTTTAAAAAAATATTTTATAAGGGCCCCTCTGTCTCTCTGCTCAGCACTATCAAGGCTCTTGAGAGCTGTTTGGATGATAGCAAGGGCTGCAAACTGTAGGTGAATGGGCCTTAGAACCGCGCAAACAGCAAAGTGAAGCATTTTGTAATAACAAAGACTGAGGCTGGGGAGTCCTTATGAATATATTATTAAGCACCTGCACTCCAGTCTCTAAACAGGAGCTGTTTGAAAAGAAGACTTTCTAACTTTTTGCCACGATTAAATTTTGCCTCTACAATGTGTTTGTGTTTGCTTGTTTGTTGTGAAATTAAATTGATTTCCCTAACCATTCAACCGTGATAGTTTCCCCTGTCCCCCATTTGAATGTTGAAATATCATCACAGATTTACTCCTATTCCAGACATATACCTTTGTAGGTGGGAAGAGTTTGACCTTGGAGAAGCATTAAAAATAATTTTCTATGCTGAGAGTGCTTCTTTAAAGAAATGAAAATGATCCATCGGAAAGACAAAGACTAGCAGAGAGATAGGTCTATGGGGATGCATTATTTGGAAGAAAAAACGTATCAGAGACACGCGAATGGTGTGGCTAAGATGTTACAACGGAGCGACTAATGAGGACTCTCCTTGAATGGACATTGTCCCAGTCTCAAAGCTTTTAGAGAATGTCTGCCCAGGAGATAAGAAAAAGGATTGTCAACTAGATTCACATATCTTTGATTAAGAAAATACTGTTGGAAGTAAATCACCACAAAGACTCAAGTAGAACCAGAAGCAAAAGTGGTTTTGAATAGGCTGCTTTAAAACATGAGAAATGCAGTGGAGAAAGGCACTTACTGAAAGCACTCCGTCATCTCCCAAAGGAAGATCAGTGCAATGTGGTCTGCATTAATTCAATTAGAACTTTGTGTGACTGGGTATGTAGTGAGGTGGAATATTTTTTTTTTCCTTCTGAAGATTGCTTCAAAAGTTACGGATACATTAAGAAACCCTAAACTCTATTCCCTTTTCAGAATTATAGAACCCGAGGAGGAGCAGCGCATCAGTTTGGTCCAGACTTCATTGCTCTGAAAGACAGCATGGCGCTAAAGGCAGGAGCTGTCTGAAAGGAAGAGATGCTAACTTGTGGCTCAAATCAATGTCTGTAGAAAAACAGCATTCGTTGTGAAGTGAAAGTAAGTTAAGTCTCATGATAGCAGAGATAGGAATCGTGTGTGTGCTACCACTGTAAGTCCAAGTCTCAACTGGAACAAGACCTCTGGGTTTGTGATTCTGAAGACACTAAAAGACGCCCTCACCAAACCTCCCTGTGGGCAGGATGTCCCCAAATGGAGGCTGAGTGCTGAAAAGTCCAGACTACTGCAAACCCAGACATAATTGGTTCAGTTTCCAAGGGTGAGTGCACCACTGTCTTCCTGCCTTCATATAATTTTGGATGGGCTTGTAATATGTTCCTGAGACAATAACAAATAGAAATGTGTTTTGGTGTTATTTATTATAACAGTGCCTCTTGACACGATACGTTAAAATTTGACTCTTCATTGCCCTTGAATGTGACTGCATTCGGAAGTAAGGTCCTTACCATTTTAATCAAGTTGAGATGGGTCATCATGACAAGACCTGATCTAATATGATTAATGCCCTTATGAGAAGAAGACAGTTTGGACAGAGACACACAGAGATGATAAACACCTGTGAGAATGCAGGCACAGCGGGCGCCATCTACACAAGAACAGAGGTAGAAGTCAGATGGACCCTACTGCAAGCTGCAACTGTCTTACTATACGATTAGAAGTTGGAAGACCCAAGGTAGGGTCCTTTTGTGAAAACTTTTGAGGAAATATAGCTCTGCCAACAAGCCAATTTCAGACTTCTACCCTCCAGAACTGTGAGACTGTAAGTTTCTGTTGATTTTAAATCATCTGAATTGCAGTTTTATGTTATGAGAACCCCAGGAAAGCAATGCAAATGCAGACCTCATGGCAGGGCCGATAGCAAGTCCTGCCATTGGCAAACAGGAGAGATCAACACAGGATCGTCTCTGAACTTGGCCTTCCCAGGAGTCACAGTAATCTGCATCACTTTTTCTCAGGTTGGCAGCAGGTAAGTTGCCTGCCACATTCAAAGGACACTCCTGAATTTCCAGGGACACCTGGGGACGTACTACAATTATCTTCAAAAGGGTTACATCCAGTAGGAGATTGTGTATAATACACTGTTTCTAATAAAGATTTAAGAAGTTCAGAACAGTTAATAGCAGTTTACAAAGGAGACTTATACAATTTCTGGTCTCTCACAGGGTTGAGAATTTAACCTAAGTTGACCAAGTGCCATTCTTCTGGATAGACTTCTAGAAGCAGAAGTTGCTGCAGGGCAGTTCAACTTAGTTAACATTAGGTTGTATTAGGAAGTAGTTTCTTAAATAAAAGTGAAGAGGCAAAGGGAAAAGAAGGGGGGAAGGAGAGAAGGAGGGAGAGAAGGGAAGAGGAGGAGGAGAAAGGGGCAGGGAAGAAGGGAACCTGCTACTAGCACCGCTAGTGTCATTGACATCACCATACTCCCAATCTCGGCCCTGGGGAGGGAGTCTCAAAGTATAAAATACATTCTTTGTACAAACTTTCACGCAATAGATAATTGATTTAAAACACAGAGGTGCATGTACTATACTGCTGGCAGACACATAGGTTGATGCTGTCTACCTGTCATGTGAGAAAGGAGAAAACTAAGGGTGGTGGGATTATGTAATCTTGGGGCAAAGTGAGTTTGTATCTCTTGCTTTTTCACATTTATAGAAGAATGTATGTTTTGCAGCTCCGGTAAGGTATAGTTCTTTTGGCTGATGACCGGGTTACTCTGCGTATTGATTCAACTCAAGTCACGCTGAGATGGGAACTTTGTTCTTCCAGTGATTTGCCAAAACTCCAGACGATGAAGTACCTGTTTTAAAGTCTCATTTTTTTTCATAGCGGTCCCACTGGTTTGTTGATAGAGTTTGGTGTAGCATTTATTGTTCTATCAGTATCTCTTAGTTTGCTCAGTCTAGTCTTAAAATTCAATTAGAAAAACTGTTGGACTGTCTTCATCAGTTTTTCTTCCCTTAATATAGGCTCATAATATTAAAAAACTCTGTATAGTATGCATAATATTGTGCATATCATAATAACCTTAAAAGATACAGAATCACCTTATGTGTATGTGAGAAAATTATAGATTTCAATAATATTAGTCTAGAGAATAGATTTCCAACCATAGGAAGATGAAAGGAAAATGTTACAGTGTGCAAAGTTAAGCCTAATTATCAAACAACAGGGACATTTTTACTTCTGGATCTCTTTCCAATTTTATTATTTCCAATTTATATAAAAACACTAAATGAAGCTAAGCATGGTGGCTCATGCCTGTAATCCTAGCACTCAAGAGGCTGAGGCAGGAGGATCCTTGCGAGTTCGAGGCCAGTCTGGGCTACACAGTGAGCTCAAGGCCAGCCTGAACTGCAGAGCAAGACCCTGTCTCAAAAGGACAACAGCAACAAAAACCCTAGATAGTGTGATCCGTGGGATCAGAACCCTTATCTGTGTCACGCACACACACAGGCACACGCATAGACAATGTGCAGCCTCTGAACGGCTGAGTAAATTGCAGAGTGCGCAGTGGCAGGGCATGTCCCTCCCATCACTCACTCTGCCGGGCAAGACTCAAAGAACACGCAGTGTCCATGGCCTTGTTCAAGGCATAAGCGAACAGCACGAAAAACCTCAGAGGTTTCTCACCTTTCGGCAGAACTGACAGGAATTTACGGTGCCTTTAAAGCTAATAGCTATATAATTTTTCATGTTGCACTTAAGTATTAGACAAACTATTCCCAACTGGAACAAGTATGGTTGGCAGTTTCTCTACCTCTAGTTTTTTAATCTAAACTTGATATGCAATCTTTTTCACATCAAGCTTTTAAACGACTCCAACTACAAAAATAACTGAGGAAAAATATTGCCATTCTCCTGTTCATATCCAGTACAGTTCAGTTTGCCTGTGATTAGAAACACTTATTTGTGAACAGAGAAAGAGTGGCATATATAAAAAGCAAGAAGCTCTGCTTTTAAGATTTTAAAAAACTCAGATCCCAGTGCTGTCCCATACTAAATATATACGTACATACACTGGACATTTGCATGCTCTTGTACATAAAATAGGAATGTAAATAAAGTCCTACTTCCTGCTCAGAGATCTGAAGGACAGTAATTTTTACAAAGCTATAATATCATTTCTTACCTTGATTCAAAATGGCAGAAAATATCCCTTTAGGGAAGGGTTAAAATAACAGTGAAATTTTTCACAGTACTGAAAGCAGTCCTACCGCGTTGTTTCGAAATCTGCCTTTTCACTCTGTTACCCTTTTCTTCTTTAAATGTGAGTCAGATCAATAACCCCCCGGGGGGCGAGCAGCGCCATTCACACCCTACTTTGCTCAACCTTTTACTAAAGAAAACCTGAGATACTGAAAATCTACAATATACCTACACTCAAAATAAATAAATGAACACACAAAGCCATACAGACACGATCCAGAAGTCTGCGACCTTGGTACCGTTTTGTGGAAACGGGCAGCAGGCAGTGCGCAGAGAGTTGGCAGTGGGCTTCCGTTCTGGTTCTGGTCTACATCACCAGGTGGGAACCCAGAAAACTGAGCCTGCTGACTCTACTTCACTTTTCTCATTTCAAGAATAAGGTGAAACACTTTAGTAAAATACTAAACACAATGTCGTTAGTGATCCTGGCATATTCAGATAATGCGTATTATTGTCTCTGTTGCTGAGAAAAAGTGACTAAAACATAAAGCCATATAGGATCAGTTTATTCACTCTCATGCCTGGAGTCCTCCATACCTATGTTGGTGACCACTTTTCCTACTGGGCTTGGAAATCCTGTTTCTGTTCCTCCTCAAAGCTTACATTTAACCCTGTGTTGGAGACTGTCCAGATTAAACACTGTATCTCAAGGCATTAAGTCACTATTTCTAGAATAGTTATCTTTTGAAATTTACCACAGTTCAATTGGGGAAGGAGCTAAAATATAATTTTAAAAAGCAATTTTTTAAATGATCTTGTGAATACTTGCAGGACAGTTTTAGCTTTTAAAACCTATTACTTTTTCATTAATTGGCATGAGGTTGATGTAATACCTTCTTCTTTCTGATGTGCAATTACATTGGAATGTATTATGGACATTACTATGTTGTCATATTTTCAGTTTCATAAAACATTCAATGAAACCTTGATTATAAGTTTAACACTGATGAATAGCCAACTGCATAGGATAAAGGAAGTAGAGATGAGGGGGCTCCCTCCGGGTGCCCTTCCTGGCTGTATATTCCACGCTAATCAGAATAATGTTCCTATTGAAAACATAGGTGGAGAAATAAGAAATGTGCTGATTAAATTAGCCAGTAATATGCGGCTGGGGCCTGAGCCAGCACACGGAGTCACGGAATTATGCTTTTGAAGAATGTCAAAAAACCAAAACTTAAAATAAATTTAATTATAATAAAGGCGTTACACACATACAAATATAACATGAATATGAGATTTAATACCCCTAATTTACACCTGCTAAAATATGTATGGATAGGCACCTTACCCACGCTATTCCCTCCCTATAAATAGCAATAATCTCTGATTCTATCACAGCTTTCTTAAAGACTGAAAATAATTTTATGAGAACCATTCTCGTTGAAAAAGTTCTATAATATTGTCAAGGATTTTATTCAATACTAAGCTCAGTAAAACCAAAATAGTATTGAAGAAAACACAAAAAAACTCATATGAGCAAAAGTCTTAAGGTTAATTTCCAAAAGTTGATATAATGCCAGAAAAACTACATTCTAAACGGGAAGAAACAATTTCATACACAAACCTCAGCTATATACATATTATTTGTGGTTTGGTTTTGTTTTGAGACAAAGTCTCCCTGTGTAATTCAGGATGGTTCTGCACTCACTATGTAGCCCAGGCTGGCTCTAAACTTACTGCAGTCCTCCTGCCTCGGCCTCCTGAGTTCTGTGGTCACAGGCATAAGCCACCATGCCCAGCTTGCACTGTATATTAAAAATGAAGCTCCCCCTCCATAAATGGAGCAAATTTATTTTTTACCCCATCTACTATTTTGTAGTGAATCAAATGGAAATTTTGAAAGTGATATAAGAAATTACAACATCCTCAGACAGAGGAAATAATTATAACTTGGTAGTACAGTTTAAATGTAACCTTATAATTCTGCAAAAAATACATTTTCTAATTTTTTTTCAAAAGGAACAAATCCTTCAAAAGACTGTGAGTGCTAGACCAAGAGGGACTGTTCTCTTTATTTTATGTTCATGTGTTTAAAAACAATCTTCATTGCTAGAAAGTAACTACATAGTTACCGGTATCTACTGTATGTAACATGTCCCCACTGTGCTTGCCCTCTGTCTCATTTCACGGCAAAGAGATCATAAAGTCATTCTCATATCATTCATTTTTGCAAGTGAGGAACCCGCAGCACAGGAAAGGATCTGTACTCTGAAAACACTAGGTGTTATTATTAACAGCAGTAACACCTCATCCTGAGCCTACAAAGACAGGCAGTCTACGCATGAGATCCAAGTTCTTAATCACCAGGCAATATAGAAAGGTGGACAGAGGGCCTGGTTTGTACTTCAAAAAGCTGAAATTATGCTATGGTTAATATGCAAACTTGCTGTCCCCGAGTGCACTCAGACTCTGAGATACTGTACAGCACCGATCCCCTGTTCTGGTACAATATCAGCAGGGCTTTGGGGAGATTAAATGTTTTAGCAGTATGTTTTAATCCTTCATTGAAAATATTAGTAATGAATTTTTGTAGAATCTTAATGATGATTAGAAATAATAAACACAAAAGCCCTAGGTCAATGGCTATAAGCAATTATTTTTATTGCTTTATTATTTTGCGAGAGGATTATTTTCCTATAAAACGTTTTATGAGATATTATGTCACTATGTAGTACCAGCTGGCCTTGAACTCACTTATGGAGCCCAGGCTTGTCTCAAACTCGTAATGATGCTCTTGTTTCAGCCTCCTGAGTGCTGGGATTATAGGTATATGCTATCACACCCAGCCCTATAGCAACTTTCTGACACAAATTTCCTAATTTATTTGTTCCTCTATTATAGGACACAGACTATATTTTAACTAGTGGGGTTTTGTACATTGGACATCACTGTTCAGTGCTGATGTTGAACCAAATATGAACACACTCTCCTATGGATGGCACACAATACAAGCGATACTATAGTCTCACTCACCCCGCTGCAGGCTGTGTAATTTTTATGTCATTCTGAAGTTTAGCCT
This sequence comes from Dinomys branickii, assembly GCA_004027595.1. Lineage (NCBI taxonomy): Eukaryota > Metazoa > Chordata > Mammalia > Rodentia > Dinomyidae > Dinomys > Dinomys branickii. Next base: position 11,068 of record PVLD010000792.1, read on the forward strand.
TTCTACTTAGGCTTTCTGTAGCATGCTTGGAGCAAGACCATACATGATTGTGATTTCATTTTGCATGTCCTATTTATCAGGAGGAGAGAAGTTATGCAAGGCTTCCACGGTAGAGCTGCTCTGTCCTCCCCCAAAGAAGACAGCCTTAGGCTACGGACCTCCAAATAGAAACAAACATACAGAGGTTCTGAAGGCCCTGACTTCTGGGAATGGAACAAATTACTGAAATCACTTCTGCCTGGGTCCAACAATTTATTATCACTCAGCAACAATGGCTTTTATTTCTGCTAAGGGGCTGCTGTCTTGCTCTAGAAGGAAAGACTAATTCCACCACGGACATAAATGCTCGAGCCCGTATGCTTAAATCCTTTGGCTTAATTTTATTCTCTAATACTGTAATCAATCTGAGCTAGGAGGGAGATATTTTTATAGAAAAATTTTAGAGAAAACCTAATTTTATTGTATATGAAAAATACTATGGCCCTTTATAGGGAGCTCTCCAAATATTCCAGAGAAATAATTTTTATGTTCTTTCATTTTGCAGTTGGGATATTTTTGAATGAATATGAAAACCTTGATCTCAATTCATGCTTGACATGTGGAACTGCCTTTTAAAGTTTTAATTAGATTTAGTAATATATAAATGTGTACACTCAGTTATAAAAGATTGATAAAGGGCGTCCTAGATTAATTCTCAATATTGTCATAAAATAATTTTAGGAAGAAAATTGACCTCTCCGCCCCACTCCACCCCACTCCCTTTGTTTTGTTTGTTTTTTATTTTTTTTGAAACAGAGCCTCACTGTGTGTTTTACTAGGCAGCCCAGGCGGGCCCCAGACAGCTTGTTGTTATCCTCCCTCAGCCCCGCCTAGGCTGAGATTAGAGGCGTGCGCCAGCAAGCCTGCCTAACACCCATTTTAGAGTTGAAACAACACAAGTTTGGATTGGTGTTTGTGCTACCTGTTTTTCCTGAGGCTTACTTTCACTTTACAAAGAATGGTATCTTTGTGGGCAGACAGCACATAAACAACTATGAGAAAAACAGCTTGGGATCTTATCTGTGTCTGAGGTAGGCGCACATCTGTCCCACCTAAACATAATGACAGCATTCCACAAAATAAGTAGCTAAAAATGACACAGGTGACTTTATTTGTGAGGCACGTGTGTGGCACCAATCTGTTTCCGCAAGGCAGTTTCGCTTAGACCCGTGGGGGAAGCGTACGGGGAGGAGAGGATGCTATGGAGAGGGGAACTGGACCAGACTACACCTCCCTAGGAAGGGAGCTTTAGCACACACGTATGAAACCAGAGAAATTCATTTTACTTGAGGCGCTGCTTGGAAACCTTGTATAAGGCATAGTTTGCCTTACAGAAAATTATATTGGGCATTGGTAGCAACAACAGTAACTCCTGGATCTCTCAGATTCACATCTAAGACAGGACGTGAAGGTACTGTACAACAACCACAATTTTGATTAGCAACTTGAAGGAGCCTGAGCTCTGGCAACCTGGAAGAGCAGTTTAGCAAGTCAGCAGCCACAGAAAACCCAGCAAGCTGTAATGGGACCACACTGATCCTGAGACAGACTTATCCTCGTCCAGAACATTTCTCACCAGAAAGGCAGTGTCACTTACTAATTTCTCAAATGAATTACTAACTGTTTTCAAAGAATTTCATATGTATGATCGTTTGGGGGTATTTTTATTATAAGATTCTTTTCCATAATTTCTCTATTCATGTCTCGATAAACCTGACAATCTCCCAGCTCTACCTGTGGTGATACTTACCATTCTATTTCTACAGATATGCTTTTGATTAAAAATAAGTTTCAGGTAACATCAGGAATCCCTGTAATTTCAAGTTGCCTCTGATCTTCAAGGACAGACTTTGGGCACTGATTCTCACTCCGGTCTTTCTAATGCGTCTTTCCTCCAGAAACCAAAGCTGAGGGTGTTTCATCTCACCCCCCACCTCCCCGGCTGCCTCTGCCGGGCCCTCCTGAAGCCCTGCCGCACCGGGCAGGGTGTTATTACTACAATCACACTGCAAAACGAGTAAGGCCAAAAGAATAGCTGCACACCTTCTTAACAAAATATAAATTTCTTGTTTCAATATTTGGTTAAAATAGTTTGAAGAATGGAATCTATCTGTCAGGTAAATATGATGTTAAACATATGAGTAACACAGAACTTTATGAATTTTTTATTTTTCTTTAGTGTTCTTGATAGAAAATATAACAAGGCATCGGTGTTAATATTCATTAGAAAGGCAAAATTAGGGGATTATAATAAACAGTCATGTAGCGTGTAACGATTAGTGACTGAAAGATATTTTGAAATTCAATTCCATGATAAAAATTTAGAGTTTGTATTTGTTTGATTCAGTAGCTACTACATCTTAGTACACTTATTATGTTTAGGATTATTTACAAGTCGTTAAAATTGTAGCCAGATGTAGTGGCTGATGCCTGTAACGCTAGCTATTCAGGAGGCTGATGCAGGAGGACTACAAGCTGGAACTCTGGTTGGACAGCTTAGCGAGACTCCATCACAAAACAAAAATAAGAAAGGTCTGGAGGGGTAACTCCATGGTAGAGTGCTTCCCTCACATGCTTCAGGCCCTGGATTCTATCCCCAGTAATAAGCAGTAAAGGAGTGAAGTAGACATATTAAAATTACATTTTCTTTTAACTCTCCTCCTTTATAAGGATAAAATATTTATTTTGGCCTTTTATATAAAAGAGCAGAACATATTTGGAGGAGTAATGAAAATAATAGCACTCTATTAATATTTGTGGGTTTTCCTTTGGCCATTAAGTTAATAAATTTTTGTGACTATTTCCTCATTACTGAGTTTGTACCATTTAAAAATGTTCAGATTAACAAAGTCAAATGTAGAAGATACAATTGAATAATTAGGCTTAAAGAAGTAAAATTAAATATTTAAACATATTTGCTCTAGATTCATCTGCTTTTCTCCAAAATTTTATTTTTAATCAACAGAATCTTAGAATACATTCAATATCAAGATAAACACCATGTGACTGTCCAGTTACCAGCTGCAGCAGGGTGCAGAGTGTATGTCTAACGTCTGCAAACTATGAGTGACTCTTCGAGGTGGATTTCATAAGCTCGTCAATGGAGCAAACTGCAGGTGGTAGAAGTGAAATATATCTGATCACATAAAATGTTTTCCGACTTTGTTCACCACTCCAGAGTGTGGCTCCTACCACTCCAGAGTGTGTCCGTGGCCAATTACTCCTGAGCAGACTAGCCAGAAGAGAGAAATATATCACTAGTCCATTAATTCAAAATTTCATTTTAAGAATGCACACAAATCATTTAAGAGGGGGAAAAGGATTTGAACACGTAGTCCTAGGCAACATCTGTACTCATCTACTTCCACAGCCTTGGGAATGAGGAATGGGAGAGATTCACATTTTAACTTCAAGCCCTAGTGAATCTTTTGTTCAAAGAGCAGCTTCTAGAGTGAGATTTTAAATTCCTTCAAATTAAATTTTATATTTAGAACATGGTCATCTTTGTTCCAACATTTGAAATTCTACAATAAACAGTAATCTTTGTAACTGTAAAATGAGCTTCATAAATTTTGAAGAAACTAAATTACAGATTATGACTTTTAACCAATATACATTAATCTCAGTAAAACTCAAACAGAGCCGGTATTTTACTTGTAATAGAGGAAAATAATTTGTTTTTATATTAGTCCTAGTCTTGACCTAAGTATTTACAAATCAATACTAATTCTATATTTAACGACATCCATAAATGTCTTTATGCAGGAAGTTTAATACTTGTGCTGTACTTACAAATGCATTTTTAAGTACATGGAGAATTTTAAAAGGGCAAAAGAAAATTTAAAGGTGTAATTTACATAAATGTAAAAGATATCTCTCTACAGTGGAGAAATCCTTTGTAAGTAGTTACAAACATTTGCTTGATTCTAGAAGCCTAGCATACTCAGAAATTGGGCCTAGATCTGAAGTTACACATCCTGAGGACGTCCTGAAAATGTTTAAGCCCTGGATGAAGGTCTTTTAAGCAGGTCTATCCGGATCCTCCTTTAACTTGATTCCCTTCCCCTCTCCATCCCCACAGCCAGGGGCCTATGCTGATTCTACCCACAGCACAGCTTTTCAGAGGTGGCTGTAGATTTGAATGACCTGGATAGGATCGAAGAACTCACTGCAGAGACAACGATTCCACATCAGTCAGGAACTTGGCCAGTGTGTTTGTGTGTCTGCTTGGAAGTGGGCAGCCATCAGTATTTTAGAAAATATTCCTCATTGTTCCACTTGTGGCTAAAGTTCAGAATTACAGCCTCAGACAGTACAATTTTGCTTTTGCTTTTCACTTCTGTTCTTCAAATTCTGTAGAGACTCGCAAACCTGCTTCTCGTCTGTGTCTGTCTACCACAGTCGTCTGAATGTTCTTCTCCACATCCTGTGGTCACCCGTCACTCAAGCCTGGCTCGCTTTTGCTCATCCAACCCACAAGAGCAGCTGATTTCCTTCTCACTAGGGCTGTTTTCTTTGAACTTCGGCAATAGGTTGATCACATGTCTTCTTAGATCACCTGCTATAGTGCAGGCAGAGTAATATTTTAATATGGAAACATCATCAAGTCACTTCCTTACTGAACCTCATTTTAGTTACATTTCTCTCATTGCTGAGACAAAATACCTGACACCCAAAGTCAAAGGGGAAGAGGTTTATTTAGCTCATAGTCTGTAGAGGTTTTGGCTGGCTGCAAGGTGGTGGCTTGGCAGAGGGGCACTGCGGAGAAGAGTTTATGGCACCCACAAGATAGCAAAAACAACAAAGGGGGAAGGAGAAGCCTCTTTCTGACCTTACGTAGTAGGCAGGCTACCCACCCCAAAGCAGGTGTAGCAGTCTATTCGTAGCCGTGATCTTAGACAGAGCTGTGCCAAATCAATCAGTGAATTGATGGGCCGGTCACTGCCTTTGACCCCAGCAGCACACACCCCAGCCACCTCAGAAAAGCCTGCCTCCATGACTGCATGAGTCTTTGCGGGGACATCTGGACACAAAACACAACACCCCCCAAAGAGCGGCTGTTCATAATCTCAGTTAAACAACCCCCACAATGATACTTTCTCTGACCTGCTGGTAAAGGTTGCTCTCAGCTGCAATTACTCTATATAAAATCAGCCTATATTTTTTTTCTTAAGACTTCTCCCTAAATAAACCTTTCTTAGTCATTTGGTTTTTCTCAGTATTACCAACAGAAACCCAGAAAACTTGTTCCTTTCCTCTAATATTGTAACCCTCACTCCTAGTTCTGTGCATTTACTTTATAAGTATTTTGTTAATGGCTGAATGGAAAAAAAAAATCACTTCGATTTCAGACTTTCCCAGGCCAGGCTACAGGTTCCAGTTGGACCCCCTCTAAGGTGTCCTGTCCTAGCGCAACCCTCCTGACCTGTTGGTCCCCTGACAAGTCTGTCCAGCCTGTCCTTGCTTCGTATTCCCATCCATGAATGTGAACATAAGAAAGGAAATTCATATAGCAGATCCTCAGAGTCTGCCTGAGAATCTCATTTCCTGGAGGCTGTCCCCAGGTTCTTTCATTTCTGACCTCTAACATTTCTATGACAGTTAAAAAGAAAAAAACCCCTCAGACAGATAACTTTTCATTACCGTGCATAATTGCGAGTTAACAAGGCACTATTATTTTCCCAGGAGAGGAAGTTACCTCCTTTAAGCAATTTCTAAAATGTTATAGGTTTGAAAATGCAAAGAGTCTTTTGGTAAGCAAGTTGTAATTCAAGAAACTAATATTTTAGGGAATTGATTTATATCTACATAAGCAAGAGACACACATGTAGCTCTTAAAATACCTAACCAATACATACTAATATATATTTAGAAATATATATATATATATATATATATATATATATATATATTCTCTTTTTGAGACAAGATGGTCTTCCTATGCAGCTCAGGCTGGCCTTGAGCTCACATTGTAGCCCAAGCTGGCCTCAAACTCACAACGATCTCCCTGCCTCAGTTTCCCAAGTGCTGGGATTACAGATGAGCACCACCACACCTGGCTAGGATACTATATACTAGAACTCTTTCAGATTGTCTGTTGCCCCCTATATATGCGGACATGTATATAGTTTGCTTTCTAAATATATAACCTCATCCTTTTAACTTTAGGAATACCCCTTTTGACATTGTTTACCAATATGTCTTCCAAAATATGAACCCTAGCCAGTGTTTCCTCCTTTCAGTGGTATTAAATAGAACTTTTCCCTGATAGTTATGATAAAACTAAATCACACCAAAATGTAAGAACCTCAAGCATACATTTGTTTGATTGTATGAAAATTATTAAGAAATTCAACTTTCTTTAATTATATTCCTTGAAGAGCCATATGGCTTTATCCCATTTGTCGGTCTTCGCATAAAACCCTGAAACAGGTCTTTCTAGACCAGTGATGTCCCACTAGACATCCTTGTTCTAGCGATTCAGCTATAATGGTGTGGAATTTAAGAAAACAAAATATTAAGTCATATATTTTGGTAGATGGTAAATTAAATATTGTAGGAGGATGTTGGTTCCATTTCTAAAAGTCTAATAAAATTTCCTCCAAATTATCCAATTTTAAAGATGAACGATAAATCTACTGAGTTTGGGATGAAACTTTATCCAGGGTTACTACACTGGACACGGGCGTTTTCCTGCAGGAGTGAGGGAGTGGGGCGGACTGGACAGGAAGTTAACTGTCCTGCATTTCAAAGCAGTGCACTGACCACATTTCTGCTGCTCTTCCTGTGGAAGGTTTCAGTTGCATATGCTTAAAGCAGCAAGATATCACTGTGGAGAAAACTGGGAGTTCACTTCATATGGTTTTCCAATGTGGCATTCGTGTTACAACACGGTAAACTGCTTTTTAAAGCAAATGATCCACAGGATAAATAATATAGTTAGGTGTTTAGAAGAAAGGAGAGTTAATTTCTTTGTATCTGTAACAAGTGCTTATAAACCAGTAACTTCACATAAATATTGAAATTTCAATTTCAATTGTAAATGACCAAAATCTTAAGTCAAAACAAGTATAAGTGAATTACCCATCTATCATAAAATATTTAGCATAAGTAATGAAAGGAATGGAAATTAATGCAACCATATGTTATCTATTCGAGTATCATAGTTGCAAAAATTTGTTAAAAAACCTATATCCAATACTGCTATGGCGTTTTGCCCAGGATATAGAGGGATTTTATTCACTGCCAATAAGCAGGTCTCCAAATAAAGATTTTCTGAGGGAAACAATTCAGAACAAAACTGTATAACAAAGCTAAAAATGTGTATAGTTTTAAATTATAATTTTTTTTCAGATTTTACTCTAAATACATATTTTTGAAAGGATAGTGTACAATAATGTTTAGTGTAGCATTACTCACAATAAAATATGAATATATTCAAAACATAATTAGCTAAATCTATTCCATCTCATATTTATTTTACATATATTGTAATTGAAAGAGTGGATCTAAATTTATATCTATTACATTCTTTATGTATATATATTAATTTCTTAACAGGGTAATAATATGGAAAATATAAGGCTAAATTATAAAGGAGTATATATAATATATGAGATTAGTTTCTAAAAAGATAAAATTAACTGTGATATACATATATGTTTACATAGGCAAAAGAGAGTCAATATAAAAATTTTTTCAGGATGAATTTTTAGTTCAAAATTACTTTCTTTATGTCTACTTATTTATAATTCAAAAAATATCTGCTTGTCAACCAGACATCGTCAGCTCCAAAAATCTTTTAACTAATAATTATTTCCTTTTGCCTTTTTCTATATGCCTTCTACCAGAATCTTTAGGACAATTAAAGCCTCCCTAAATGTCAAGTGTTTCAATCAGTGTGTTGGTATTTGAAACAAGTTTAGCTGAATTATTAAACTGCAGCTATTTAAGATTGCTCTCACTACCTCAAAACTCAAACAGGCAGATTTTCCCAACATAAGCAAGGCTCCTTGATTTTACTGAGTTCGAATTACCTGATTTGACCAGCACCGGGCAACTGAAAAACCTGTTGAGCTCAACAGCAGTTAAGTTCAGTCTCCCAAAGGCAAACATGTGGGATTTACTGTTAGATTTTTTTTTGAGACAGGGTCTCGCTGTGTAGTTCAGGCTGGCCTTGAGCTCATTTTGTAGCCCAAGTTGGTTGCAAACCTGCAATGCTCATCCTGCCACAGCCTCAGAATTTTAAATTTAAATTTACTTAAACGTTTAAAATAGGCAATGGTATAGATTTAAATATTTTACTAAATAATTATTATTTTACTTAATAATTCTTGAACTTCTCTCAAAAAATATATATACACCCATAGATTACCCATAATATATATACATATATATACCCATAATATGTATTATATATATTTCACACATAGCAATACATTTACTCATCAGTGTACATAGAAGAAAAAAACTATTATTTTTACCACTTAGAAGTGTTTGGTGTTTAATATTTTCACATTTTCCAGTCTCCACTTTATAAGTGCAAACCTCTAAGATAAAAGTCGTGCTAAACTCCACACTGAGGAGATGATAGATGAGAACTAGTGACAAACACCAGGAGAAATTTGTTTTGAAAATGTCTATTTAAGTATTAAAATACTTTTCTAAAGGTTTTAGTATCAACTTAAAGTAAAAATGTCTCACACATCCTGGGAGAGATCATGCGACGTTTCGCTTCACCAATAGCCTGGGTATTCTGAATGTGGGCCCATTCTCATCAACATCAGAGGAACCTGGGGTCTTGTTAGAGATATCCGGTCCTGGGCCTTACCCCTGACCCAGTAGGTCAGACCTACATTTTACAAGGTCCTTAGGAAAAACCTCCACACTGAAGTTTCAGAAGTGCTGAATGACAGGATGCAATAGCACTGATAGTAAGTAAAATTTAACATCAAGAAAGACATGATAAATTAATAGAGAAAAACTCTTTCCTTCTTTCCCCCTAGATATTTCCTCATAGATTATTAGTCATTTGTTTTGTTTGTTTGTTTGTTTTTATCTTTTTGAGACAAGGTCTCACTATGCAGTTCAGGCTGGCATTGAGCTCAATTTGAGGCCAGGTTGGCCTCAAATTTGCAATTATCCTCCTGATTCAGCCTCTTGAGGCTCTTACAGGCATGCCCCACCTTGCCTGGGTAGTCATTTATTTTTTACTTCAGTGTTTTCCAAGACTTTGCAATATACACCAGAAAAACAACGGGTACAGAAAACATAAGAAGAAAATTTCAAAGACTACCAAATTTGGTGTTAGAAAATAAACAAAAGAAGCCACAGCTTTCCTTGTAGATTAAGCAAGGCCAACAGCTACAGCACCTGAAAACCAAGTACAAGACCTTAACTGTGTAGTTAACCTACATAAGTCCCCTGGGAAATAGCAAATGTAGACAAGGGTACAATTTCTCTTTTTTCCCTGTCCCAGTAGAGCACAAATACTACAACTGCAACCATCAGTCGGTTCTATAGCAGCCCTTTTAGATTAAAAATGTCACATCCTACTTTTCATCACTGGTCTTATTAACTTGTGACATTTTGGCCTCAATAGTCCCTATAACTTTGGTCCTACATTTGAAAATCCAGAAGATGGTGAGATACCCAAAGTTAATATTAAGGTTTCTTCTTAAGCATGTATTAGGTCCTTCACAAGTCAATTCCAATCTTCTTTCCTTACTGTATCAATAAATCAATACATACATACATATGATAAAGATGTTCAAATTATCATAAAGTAATGCATAAAAGTTGATATGCAATTGCTACATGATATGTTCAACCAATAATTCAATAATAATTTAACAAAGTATATATTTACTAATAGCTTAAATGATTGACTTTGATAGATATACAGGTATTCTACTAGGTATAAGACACATAAAAAATAAAAAGATAAAGTTAAAAAACTGTTAAGTGTATAATGTACTGGAACATAAATTTGTGTCATATTTAAGGTTTGATATTTTTTTTCATTTAATTATTCTTCCCTTTCATTTGTGTGTATGATTAAGAATTATGTCATTTGATACATTTCTATGAATAGATAAATTCACCTTAGACAACTCATTGTAACTGCAAGCCTAGGCAATCATTTTGCCCTCCGTTCAACTTTCAATCTAGGAAACAAATGGGCATTTTCATCAATCAAATGTTCAGAGAGTGGAGGTTAGACTAAACCTCCATCAGGGAAAGCTAAATCACAATATTTAAATATGTCGATAAAAATGGAAAGAGAAGGTTTTTTTGTTTTTAAAGAAACATATATGTTTTACAGAGAAAAATAACATCACTCTGAAGAACTAATTATTTATAAAAATTCTTGGGGAAACATTTGTAACCCTTAACAGAATGAAATAACTTGTGATGAAAATTAATGTAAGTAGTACTATTAAAGGTGCAAAGAAGCTCTAGAATTATTGGTAAAATTCAAAACAGCCCAATGAAAGGGAAAATCTCATATTAAAAATTTAAATGGATTGTTACATGATAGTTATGAAAGAAAGGGATCTGCCTTGTGGATTACAATAAATCAATGATTTACAAGTGAAAGCACGTAAACATTCCGGAAGAATGTTTGTAAGTCAACAAAGTGAGTCTTCTACAGCTTTGACACAATATACAATGTAAAACAAAGAAGAAACAAACATAGAAAAATATTGCACTGCACTGCATGACTGCACACTGCGGTCCTGTCCAGTGCGGACACCAGCACCCCTGTGACAATGTCCGGCAGACATGTGAGCTACTTCCAACATGTGTTCACATCGACCACAGTGCATAACACGAGGCCCATTCCTAGCTGTGCAAGCTCACAGTTCGAATGGTAGTAAGCCAGGGGCCTACTCTACTAGTGTTGATAAAGATATGATTGGTTACATTAGACACTGGGAATTTTCAAAGATGTAATAGGGAACACTTTACAGTTTTGTTTTAATCTGATAGAATGCACTGAAGATGGAAAAAAAATCACTAAATGGAAGACTAATTTAAGACACATCAACTACCTAGAAAAAAATGAGAAGACAAATCATCAAGGTGACAGAAAAAAGTAACATTATGAAAATTTAATGAAAACATATTTTTGATTTTTTGAGGGGATCATAGGGAAGAACTTCAGACACTGACAGCACATTTTATGTCAAAGGAATATAAAAATATACTTGGATATTAAAAGAAAAAAACAAATTATTTGTACACTTTTAAAAAGAAGAGAAAAAAACCCCATAAGATGGGCTGGGGATATAGCTCAGTGGAATAAGTGCTTGCCTAGGAAGCACAGAGTCCTGAGTTTGATCTCTAGTACTGCCAAAAAAATAAAATAAAATCGTAAGAGAAAATTTTCAAGAATGGTGAAATCTTGTTATAAACTGCAGCTAGTATAAACTAACAGCACTTAAACACTGAGACAATTCTAAATATATAGTCTTATGTATAACAAAATGATTGTTAGTATTATTTTTAAACTTATATACATATAAATATTATTTTAACATAATTATTTTGTCTCAAGCCATGTTTTTCAATGAGGACCAGAAGTAGACTATAAAATTAATGTAAACAGAATGTCCTAAATTCTTATCTGAAATAGAATTTCTAAATCTACCTTTTATTGATTGTGACAGAAATACATATTAAATATCCTCTTTAGAATCCCTGAAATAAAGATGTATATTACAACTTGAGTTGTAAGCAATAGATCACACACTGAAGACAAATCCCTCTCCAGATCGGAGGGACAGCTGTGGGTGAGGATGGTCAGCTGAATGACTTGCACTTTGCTGAAGGTTAGTTTGGCAGCAGCTCTCACCACCTGCAAAGATTTGCTTCCATTTGACAGAGTGGTCGTACATTTTTGTTCAAAAGTTGTAATAAGTTAATGCAAAACCCATCTGTTATGATTATCTTGGAAGTGGAGTTATATTTGGACTAATAATCAGTGTCTACCCCTAAGAAAATAAGGGATCGTTCAACTATTTAACAGAATTCCAACTAAATATCAAAAGTGGTGTGAAAGAGTTTGGAATCACAGAGTCAAGTATTCCTAGGTCAAGTCATTGTGGGCAGTAATTCTCTTTTATGAAAAATATGCCCTTAATCCTGGTGGACCCAGGAGGCCAGCACAGAGATGGTAGAGGCCAAGGCCGGAGCAGGTTCCATCACCCTGGCCATGGCGTGTGCCAAGCCCACTGTCTTCTCCTGCGTGGGTGGATTCAGGGGAAGGAGGGCGTTGTACAGTGCTCCTTCCTTCAGGCAGAGGAGACACAGAACACCTACTTCTCCATGCCCTTCCTGCTGAGGAAAACAGTCGGGAGTAGAACCCGGGCACCTGCAAGCTCTTGCCCTTGAGGAGAGGACGGTCACCAGAGCCATTCCTGAGCTAAATGCCTCCATCAAGAAGGGGAAAGACTTTGTCCAGAGCATGATGTGAGGCTCAGTCTATGAACAGCTGGTTTCTTAATTTATTAAGGCATCATGGCACTATAGAGCCACTTTGGAGAGCTTTGTACTTTAATTTGCTTGAATAATAAGTACAGTATCAGCATTATTGAATTGTAAGCAGTATGACCATGCTCACCCACAGCTGTCCCTCAGATCTGGAGAGGGATCTGTCTTCAGTGTGTGATCTACTGCTTACAACTCAATACTGCTGATACTATACCTATTATTAAAGCAAATTAAAGTATAAATAATAGGTATAGTATCAGCATTACCATCCTCCCTACTGTGACTGCTGCTGGCACAATAAAAGCAGACTTTCATTTTCATTTAAAAATAAATTAATAAAGAAAGAAAGAGTACATGCACACACACACACACACACACACACACACACACACACACACACGTATCTGATGTCAGTGTTGGTGGGAGAGTTTGGCTAACCTGTTCACTTTATCCTCTTTTCCTAGTGTATGTTTGCGCTACATACTGCTAACATTTGTTTTGGGGGCTTGGCACATATGCATACCACTGTCTTCCTGTCCTGTTAGGTCCCACCCTCTCCATTGCCTCTTGCTCATCCTCCAGCTCACCTTCACATTGCCACAGCCTGTTTCCTACCATCTCTGATCAGTTTTTAAATAATTTATATCTGCTGGAAGCAATACTCATAAGCTGAAAGGAAAATATTTTTATTTTAGTCTCACATGCCACATTTACTCTGTCACAGTGTGTGCACACCTGCTGGTATACATGTGCCCGTACGTCAGTCCTGAGAATCAGACTAGACAAGGTCACTGTATTCCTAAAGCACATGTTAATATAGAGTGGGTTTTTCAATCATAGAAAATACCTCAAACGAATTTTCAGAAAGATAAGATTTCAGCAATAGGAGCTGATTAATGTTCCAACCACGAATGACCTCAAAGTACTACCGCACCGCACTGTGTCTGACAGGCGTCTACTAACACTGTTTTCCTTAAAAAAAAAATGGACACATCCTAGAGCACCTCCATGACTTTGCTTAATGCTCCAGGGTTCCCTAATACAAAAATTAACACTCATGTATATTAGCAGTATTCCCAGCTCCCTAAAATCAAATTGCCTGATAAATGATTTTTTCTGGTAATCCCTACCTCATACCAGAAGCATGTGAGCCAAGGACAATGTTGCTTTTTCCTTTTTCTCTTTCTTTCTCTTCCTCTTTCTTTTTCTCCTTCCTTCCCTCCCTCCTTCCTTCCTTCCCTCCTTCCTTCCCTCCTCTCTCTCTCTCTTTTCATGTCACTCATTTAGTGAAGGTGATAACAACCACATGAGAAAAAAGTGATGAAAATGAAATCATTTTCCTTGTGAGCTGTTCACAAGTCTTTTCAAAACTGATAAACTGACCACTATGGAGGTATGGTATTTCATGAACCAACGGATATACATATATATATATATATGAGGGCAGGAAAGAAAACAAACCATTCTAAAAATCAGTTGAAAACATGGTTGATGCCACATGAATAGTCAAAGGAAGAATGAGAAGTCTGATCCTCTCAAAAAGTCAGGGAAGTATTACTAGGGTGACTTCCTCTCCAGAGTTTTGTGTATGCTACCTATATGACTGATAGTTGTGAACATTTTGAAAATGATAAAAAAAATATAGTTGAAAACTTGTGTGAGAATATAAAACATGAAAAACTTAAAAGGGCTGATATGGATGTTAAAATATATACGGTAGCTCTACATTTGACATGATGTTACCTCTGAGAAAGCACGGAGGGTGTCCTCAGGGAAGCAAGCACATAACGCTTCCCAAACGTGTGTGGCAGGTCTGTCAGGGACACGCCCTTGTGCGTGTAAGGTGAAAGTGAAGGTGAAGGGTGAAAGGGATAACACGGTGTGAATGTGGTGGTTTTCATTTTAGTATTCTCCAAAAATTTAATTAATTTGACACCTAAGAAGGCATATGCTTTGGAGTAAAAACATAAAAATAAATAAGAATAAAAAGCTCAGAAAAGCGTTACCTCAGTTAGGCTTATATAAAGTTTTCATTTGTTTTTTCTTGTTTGCTTTTATGAAATAACGATATGATGTCTGGATGTAGTATGGTGCATAGCATTATGTATTGCTGGAGAACCTATCCTAAAATAATGAGGTTCAAAATATATTCATTTCAGCTCTATACATAATAGCAAAGAGAATTTTTAAAACTCTAAATATTTATTATTATGGATAAATATTATATCACGTTAAAATACAGGATAAAATGCCCTTAAGTAGGTAAAATGATTTCAATTATTCAGTGCTGAGGACCAGGTTGATGCAGGGCAGAGCGGGCAATAATTAGTATTAATAAATTGACACAAAATGAATTGAGTCTGTGTCAGGCCCACATGACTTGTGATGAGACCCACGGCTGGCTTACAGACAGGTTAATCTTTAAGCCAATATCCAGAATTGAGATTAGCAATCTGTCCCTGAATTTGTACTTCAAAGCAAGACAAAAATATCAGCTGCAAATTTTGCTTTACCCAAATTCCTTCTAGCTCAGCAATCACAATTAACAGAAAATCAGATTACCAGTTAACCACGATCTGTTCTTGTGTGCTTTTCCAAAAATGAATTTTCTTCAATTCTTGAACCTTGACAGCATCAGTAGCTCACCCCCACTGCTTCCTGCATCCTACCAACACACACCTCCAATCAAGCTGTGCACCTAATAAAGGCCAAAGACACTGAAGCTGGAAGTTTAGTCCTTGTTGGGCTTTGATCATCCTGGTGCCTCTTGTAACTAAAATATATAGCTTGCTGGCATGGTGGCACACACCTATAATCTCAGCTCTCAGGAGGTTGAGGCAGGAGGATCATTGCAAGTTTGAAACTAGCCTGGGCTACAAAGTGAGCTCAAGGTCAGCCTGAACTGCATAGCGAGACCCTTTCTCAAAAAGACAAAAAAATGTGTATATACCTTGTCTGTGTTTTATTCTGTCATTGTACTCCTGAGCAGATGAGTTGCCCTAGGTCAGGGTCCCAATAGTATAATAATTGAATGTGCATGTAAGTCAAGAGGAGTCTGGAGTGCAGTGATATCTTGTTTCATGAAGTTTTTCTCTTCATGACTCTTCTCACAAAATGAAGTTTGATTAAAATCTAATCAAATTCACAATTTAGGCTCATTGTTGACCTTATGGGAAAATTTCATTCACTTCTCCTCAGTGGTGATGGTTTTACAGAGTGTTCTAATCTGATGATCATTCGATTCAAGATTTCTGAAAATTTCCATCCCAAGCATGTGCTACTATTTAATTTATACTTAAGTTAGTGCTAAGGACTGAAATGCATTGTCAAAAAATTCTTATAATAAACCTATAATCAAGAGCAGTGGTGGCAAACTTTGGCACACAGGTTATTGTTTTTCTTTTAAGTCAAAAGATGTTAAGATAGAGTTGTTTTTCCAAAATAAAATGTCAGTGTTCAGGTTTAATTGTAGCATTGTCACTTTGCAGTAAATAAGTGGGTTCTGGGTGGCAGTTTGGTGTTCAGTCTCCAAAAGTTTTGCCATTACTTGTCTATAGTTCAGATTTTAAATGTCCCCAAAAGCCTATATGCTAAATGCTTGGTCCCCAGTTTGTGCAGCTGTAGAGAAGTTACAGAAGCTTTAAAGCACAGCGCCAGGAGCTAGGAAGTTAGGTTACTGGGGTGTGGCCTCCAAGGGAACACTGGGACATGAGTCCATTTCTCTCTATTTTTGCTGTCTATGGCAGCTGGCACAAACTGAACAGGCCTCTCTGGCTGTACATTCCTACCATGATGGGCACCACAAGCTCAAGCAACATGGGTATAAACCATTAACCGTGGACTAAACCTCAGAAACCATGAGGCCAAATGAATCTTTCCTTCCTTTAAGTTTTTACCTCAGGTTTTATGTCCCAGCAAGAAGGACTAATATACTATAACCTCCAGTGTGACAGTGTTTGGTGACAGGACGTTTACAAAGATAATTAAGGTTAAATGATGTCTAAGAGTGATTCTCTAATAAGACAGGACTAGCTTGCTTATGCATCAGGGGAGGGATACCAGAGGTATCTCTTTCTCTCTCCCTGAGCTCTCACCACATGAAGGAAACCCTTTACAAGCCAAGAAGGGAGGTCTAGCCCAAACATTACCCTGTTGGCACATAGATCCTAGACATTCAGATTTGAAAGCTCTAGGGAAATAAATGCCTATTGCTTAGTTAGACAGACTGTGACATTTCATTATGGAAGCGTAAAGACTCTAATGCAGTTCACCAATGTGTTTCTAGTTAAACAGAAACACGAAAGTGTTATAGTCAGCTTGAGAGAAAAAAAGTCACAAACTAGTATTCAAATTTTCCACTACAACTCAATAAGATTGAGAGACCAATGAAATAAGAGAAAATAGTCCTAGGATCAGGTCACTTTTCTGCTTTTTTGTTTTTGCTGACTGTTTTTGTTTTATATTGATGATCTTTTAAGACATTGGAGCCCAGGGAGTAACTAATATCATTGAATTTAGCTACAGGCTATCCTAATGCTATTAGAAAATGATAAAATGAGCATCTTGGGAAAATTTTGAGTAATTGGAGACATGAATCCTGCTTGAGAGAATGAGGTCAAGATCGCTATTTCATGCAAAAAATCTGAGAAAGAATTCATAGGTAGTTTTCTACCACCAAGAGGGCAAAAGAATTTAGTATAACATCTGAGAAACTGAGATTGGACAACAGTGTCTAGTCAAAAATAAATACCTGGAAAAGCATAAGAGAATTTATTTAAAATACTTTAAAAGTATGTTATCTAAGTTTTAAAATACACACATGCAAGTAGCAGGTATAATCTAATCACTTCATATTATTTTCATTCCTTAATTATAATTGTTTAGACAAAAATTTGTGATTGCCAAATAATTAGTTCAATTATTTTTCTTAAGTTGCAGATACTGTCTTTAACTCTCTCTGCTGAGTTGACTAACAGTGCTCAAGCTTAATCCAAGTCAGATTACTCAATACTGGCTTGCAAAACATCTGCAAGTGGCAGCAATACGACGAGTCCAAGTAAAATTGTATGTGACATATGGAAAAATATTAGCTGAAAACTTTTAGAACACATCCGTAGAACTAATTAAATGTGAGAATAACGTGTACCATCAGTCTTTCAGTGGGAGAGTTGCCATTTGGGCAGAAAAAAAATCTATGCATATATAATTTGTTTTCCAATACTAGTGATATTCTTCCCAAATGCACCAAAAGCCACTTGAGGTGGGACATCTTCTTTAGTTGCAATTGGTGATGATTCTTTTGCTCCTGATTTCAGTGATTCTCAATGTTCATTTTCACCTTCAGCAACAGATCTCCTGGGAGGTATTTCCAAATGTGTTTGGGGGTACCCTCCTGCTTCTGATTCATAGAATCAGAAACTCTAGGTGGAGCCTACCATTCTGTTTTAACAAGGCATCCAGGTGACTTTGATCTGCACTTATGTTTGATTAGTACTGCCTTGACTGAATTTTCAGTGAGCTAAATATCTTTGGTTAAGGAATGTTTTGTTTACTTTTCTCTCATTGCTGAGGCAAAATATCTGAAGCCCAAAATTAAGCAAGGAGAGGTTTTTTTGGCTCGTAGTTTGTGGAGGTTTCAGCCCATAACCAGTAGGCTCCAAGGCAGAGCGGTGTGACACAGGGGTAACTCTCCAAGGTGGCAGAAAACAGTAAAAGCTACAAGGGCAGAAAGGGGAAAGCAGGCCTCTTTTCCTCCCTTCTATTGCATGCAGGCTCTCCACACTATGGTGGTCATTTACACCTCTACCATCTCCTTGCCCTCCTATTGAATAGGCTCAGGATGTCTACAAAGTGAAGACCACGAACCCTGCTGAGTCACTTAGCTAAGCTTCTAAACTTCTCAAGTTGATACAATGTATCACCCGTAACAATCTACCCCTTGTCAACTTGGCATATGGACACATTTCTTTAAACTGGTCTCTTGATACAAACACATGCTTATTCTTATCACTTCACAACTTGAACATTATAGCACAGCTTTAACAATCCTTAAGAATCAGTATTAAGTCCATCAACATATTACATTAAAACCAAAACAAGGATTTTGTGGGAAAACAATCATCTCCTTGTTTCTTTCTCTCTCCACTTCAATGGTGCTCCCTTAGTTGCTTAATGATCTCTACCCTGTGCTCATGAGCACAAAATTAAAACCTTCATAATTAGCCCAGGCATTTTTCACCAAACAAAAATGAGAATAGAAAAGAATATCAAGAAATTTAAAAAAAAAATCAGAAAAGTGCAGATTTTCATCGACTGAAGATAAGAATAAGAAAGGTTTAGAATTACTAGCCAATTTTAATGAAATTGGCTGTATGTGGTATTTGCTATACATATGTTATCAATATAGCTATAATCAAATATTCAATACATCTATACATATATCAATCAATATCTATCTATATAGTCTATGTATAGAGCACCAAAGGCTGTTTTCTGTACATCTAGGGTTATATGAAATGTTCAGTAATTTTCTCAGAGCCAAGGTACCTGCTCTGTCATGAACACTGTCCTTAAACGGGTACAGATACATTTTCAAGGGAAGGGCAGTACTGCATTACAGCTACTGTCCTCATCACAGACAACCATCTGGACTGGTTAGTTGAGAAGTTGCTGAGCAGAAATCAGGAACTAACTTGCTAGAGAACTTCATTTAAAACTCATCTTCCCAGCTAGAGTGATGCAGTCTTTTAGCTGCTCTTCAAGAGTCCCCAAGAACAGAGATACTCTTCTCCATTGGAAAATGGAGACAGAAAAATCAAAACTATTGTACAATAGGACACAGAAAGTAGCTTTCCAAAGACCTGCTCAGATGTTTACAAGGCACCTCCATTACTGTACAGAAAATCCTTTTGGCACTTTGTGAATATCTATCTTTTTTTGATTTTTGTCCAATAATAGGGGAAGACATAATTCATTTTTCTCTGAGTATCTTTACCACGTCTCAACTACTACGAAAAGAAGAAGACTTAGAACTTTGTACATCTACTATGTTTAATTCTAATTCACAATATAGCTTGGTGGTTGGGAATATAAGGAAGAAAAAAATCCTTTGAATACAGATTAGTTATTTACCTCTATATACCAATCTTACTCAAAAGGTGAAAACAGAATGATATTTATTATCTTGGATTAGAGAACATCAGGGAAAAGGGGGCCAGAAATTCTACTAGAGGGAATTTTACAAGCCACTGACATGGTGGAATTTTGAGACAAAAATACGTACTGGTACAGAGCCTGGCATGAGCACAGGCACACGGACGGCAAAGCAGTAACTACCAGCGTTCAGCTTGGGGAGAGAACTGAGCACAGAACGGGGACATCCATGCCTTTGCCTTGAATTTCTGACTAGACTGCGAGGAAAAAAAGACAAGGGAGCTTAACAGGCTACAGTAATAAGCGAAGATGCCCAAGTCGCCAATGTTTATCTTAAGGCGGAGGACGCACAAGCACCTGCATTCAAAAACCTGTAGATTTGGCCTAAAACCACTTTTCATCTAAGCAGGAGAAAGGACGTAATTGCTGAAGTTATTAGGCTTTTTCAGGTGAAATTATCTACGTCACTTAAACCTCCTCGAGGGATTTTACAGTTTTAGATTCTCTTAGGACTTATACATATTGTCAGATCTGATAAATATACTCCTCACTGCCTTTTCCTCAGTTGTTTCCACACTTCCTTTAATTTTTAATTTTTATTCTATCACTCACTCTTCCCCTAAGGCTACTAAATAGAAAATAAAGAGCCAAACTTTGAGATTTTGAGTGTTCTGTTTGGATAATGTGTTAGCCAATATCATCCAAAAAGACTGGTGTGTTTTGATCAACAAATGGATAAGCAAGTCTGACATTAAACCAATGGCCTGTGGGAGGACAAAAATTGAGAAAAACATAGTTCTTGATATTTTCCCTATTTGAAGTTAAATTCACAGTGGCAAGAAGATTACACGAGCAGAAGGAATGCCGGTCTCTGGGTACAGACAGGTCCCATTTTTCTCCTCCATGGCAATGCCCATCCTATCAAAAGAAGCTAATTTGTTAAACCTCTGTGGGATACAAAGTGGCAGCTTTTCAGAAATCACTTGCATGGTGGTAATTCTATTTATAAAATCAAAAGAAGACAAAGCCCAACAGCCAGGGAAGAGTAGACAAGAAGGATTTGGGGACAATATAAATTTCTGTTCTCCTTGAGATGCTTATCCTGGTATGTTAATGAAGCTGCTTGTAAATAATCCAATAAATGTCAGTTACATCGTCTCAGCATGGATAAACCTCAAAATAAGATTATGTGCATTTGTGTCCATGGCATACTTTAAAAACATTCTATGTATTCAAGAATCATTAAATATTCTTTACATGTATGTCTGTCTTCAGGGGCTTGTCATATGGACTTGTTATGTTGCTTTGCGGAGATTTTTCAGGAAGGATTTTTTGTCCTCAAACTCTTGATTTTTCTGTTTTTTTTCTCATATTATCTGTCTTATCTCTCATCAATTTGCAAATGCAATTTTTAATCTCATTTTATTTTCCAGTCATTTTAATAGGTGGCATTTTAAGCAGAAACTTTATAGAAAATTTACTTTTCATCTTCCATCTATTTGCACTGAGAGTTTAAGTAGTTGATTTTCTGTGGTCAAAAAACAAGGAGAAATTAAATTATTGCTCTCTATTGAGATGACTACATTTTGCTTCCACTGCAAACTATTCATGCCTGCCGTGACTGTGCTTAGCCACTTGGCTTTGTTTGCCATAAGAGAAAATCAAGTTGAAGCTATACCATTCATAGAGGAAAACTTCCTTCATAACTTCTGTTCTTAATTGAAATTAAATTCAAAGATTTCTATTATGTTAGTTACAATCATAACCATATCAATTATTAGGGGTATAGCACCTATCACTCAACGATACATATTCTCTCATCATATTTCATTTAATTCTCCTCCAAAGACATAAAACTATTAATATCAGCATTGTATACATGAATAAAGACTGAACTATTGTACAGGTGAGATACTGCAGCCATGCATATCCCCAGGGCATACAATTATGGTACATGAAGATAATGTTAAATGCCCACAGTATCTTACTGCATGGGCCACATTTCATGTATTTGTTTTTGCTCTGGAATGTATGTCTCATGTGCTAGAATATAGTCACCCTATGGAACGGAGTAGATGGTCATTTAATCTTTATGAATAGAAAGCGAGTACAGAAGTCTCCGCTTACACTACTACGCCAGCCATTACTGCACTAATTTTGGTGTTAATTCAAAGTCTCACCATGATGCCATGATACCCCTGAAGAAACTGTCTCTAAAAGCCCTCTGTGACAATTAGGACATACAATTTTCTCAGAGAGGTTTCACAGGGAAAGCATCAAAAGATACCAGCTTCTGTGATTCTGTTTCTTGTAGCAGGCAAGAACAGATTAGAGTTTTAAAGAAATGGCACAAACCAGGGTTTGACTTGAGATTTGACCATTTAGGGCAGATGTCCAACTGGCAACTTTCGCACTGGAGTTCAGGTCCCGGACAGACTGTAACAGTAGATGGGCTGGATGTCTAGGGCATTTGAAGTTACAAATGCTGCTGCAATATCCATCAAGTAACTCTGATTTTGCACTCAATACTCGGAAGTTGAAATAGACTTTTTAAATAGTTTTATAAAGGTCGCTTTCCACTGATGATGTTTCAATGAGAATTATAATTTGCACTTGTTCTGTGACCCTCTATACTTCTCAGTTATTATTTTATATCTTGAAGTTTGTTTGCCATAAAGGGAGTTACTGAGGCAGGGACTGTGAAAGCAAAATGGAGTCTTAAAAAATCATCTGGTCTTTTTTTTTAAATGGATGGGACCCTGAAATTAATGCCATCATTGGTTAAGTGATGACTCCCAAGTTGCCACTGGCAAAACATTGTACATATATCCACTTCCTCTCCACTGAATACCAATAGCAAGCAAGGAGTGGCATAACATTTTGAAGTACAGAATAAAAACCAGGGGGGACAACATCTAGTGTAGTCTTTAAATATCAAAATGATTCAGCTGGAGAGTTCTGATTGGTTTTGACACGCTCCACAAAACAATTTGAATTCTGTTGCTGCCTGAGAACTATTTATTTTTCCTTTTTTCCCAATACTGTGTATGTACATATTCTTGCTTGTGCATTATTTCATGTAGTTCCCTCATTCACTTTTATCAAAACATTGGGGCATCTTATTCTGATTCCAAATACTCACTTCTCAAAATTCCTCTGGTAAGTAAAATTATTATTTCCGCCTCTTCAGTGATCCATCAGAAGTAATTGGACACTACGTTACTTCTAAGATGAGGCTGGAGAATATTTTTTTTTATATCTGATACACTCCTCGTGCGTATTTATAATTGTGAACTGAGTCTGACCTACTGAAGGTCACAGCCTGAGCCATTTCACTAACACCTAGATGGCTGGCTACCGCGTCAGCATCATGACTGCCACAGCTATAAATACAGAGAAGCGTTATTTTTATGCCAGAAACGCTTTTTGTCTTTGTCTGAACAAGCTCGCTTTCAGAGTGGGTTTGAAAGCTTTTAGTCTTAGGCCATTATTTCACAACTGTCGTATTCCTCCACTCTCTTGGAAGTGGCGTGCGGAGCTCAGTAGGAGGTGCAGTGAGGTGCCGGCTCTCTAGGCTGCCTGTACCCTGTGGGGAGAGGTCAGCGAGAGAGACTGAACCTGCAGCCCCTACTGAGGTGTATTCAGCTGTGGAAGCCAGTTGCCTGCTAATAAGGTACATACTTTATTTATCTTAACGTTTTTCAATCTTCACAGGCTGTAATTGCAAAAATATCCCTCAGCTTCTCCAGCAGACTGCTAGCTACAAAAGGGAAGCTAACATGGCAGGTCACTGTGGCTTAATTATAAACACAATAAAACCTTGAATAATATCTTGAGCCCTGAGTGGACTTCCAGTCCTGTATTTTTCTCTCAAATTACGTTTTTATAGAAAAATGAACAAAATGTGATCCGCTCAAATCAAACTGGCCTTTGTTTCCTCTAATTATCTTCTTTTGTCAATTATAACTAGATTCCCTGAAAGTTACTGAGTGAATCAAAGCGATAATGGACTTTGAAACAAATAAGATACAACTGCTCCCAGCTGGTCATTCACTCTTGAAAACCTGGACTGTTTTGATTATTATTACATAATTAGCCTGTAAACTAGTTAGATCTATGCAGGATAAGTTCCCAACCTCTTAGAGTGCCAGAAAATAATGGTACTCTGAAAATTTTGACGTGAACATAATTGACCTTTACTCATGTTCAATCCAACATGTCAGTTGTTTTGTTAATCTACTAATATTTTACTCAATATTAATATTCAGTATAAGTTCTCCAGTGGGAATTCCAGTACTGCCAAAAACCTCATGACATAGATATATGGGAAGTCTAACCAAGTTAGAAAATGAACTAAAACTTTGTTTCGTTCTACATCAGAAGCAATCAGGGAAGATAAAGATTGTGTGAAAGAAAGCTGTTATTAGTAGATATTTTAAAGAAATTGATTTTATTCACTTTTTCTATCAGCTGAATATATGTGTGCATCCTTCCACTCATATGTTAAATCCCTGATCCGCAGTATGATGCTATTTGGGAGTCGGTTTTGGGGAGGCAATTGGACTATGAATGTGGAGCCTTCAGAAGTGGGACTCTTTCTTTTTGTGTGCAGAGACACAAGAGAGATGAGCTCTTTCTCTGCCGTGTGGTGGATACACTAAGAAGACAGCTGTCCACAAATGAGGAAGGTGGTCTTTATCTTACCATGTACTGAATTTGTGTAAGCCCTTATTTTTTGCTTCTCAGCCTCTAGTACTTTGAGAAGCATGTTTGTGTTTTAAGCTACCAAACCTGTGGAATCTTGTTATAGCATCCCAAACTGACTTAAACAACTGTTACATTTTGTTTGTACATATTTCTCCACTGAAAGTAGTATACTTTCAAAAGTTTGTCTATAACTGAACATAAGATTTGCTATTTGTACAAGAATAAAATATTGGATAAAATTACTGCTTTCCTACACCTAACTGTGATTGGTCCATTTATATTATTAGTACTGCTTGGAATTTGTTTAAAGTAAAAATGTCAGGCTCTACAACTGACCCAGGAAATCAATAGGTCTGAGGTGAAGAAAAGCAATAGCACTTCCACAAGATGCTGCGTTCTTAGTGCTGAATAATAAAATTTGAAAATCATGGTGGTGGGTTGGAATGCAGCGGGAGAGCTCCCAGTTAGTACATGTGAGGCTTTGAGCTGAAAATCTGCTCACCATAGGTACAGTGTTAGAATCATCTGTTTCTCAACCTACAGTGAAAAGAAGAGTTTCCTTCTAGGTACCTGGGGATCTAAGTTATTCAGTGGTTGCCTCACAATAAACTTGCAGCGTCCCTGAGCAAATTTGTCCGTATTTATTTTTGCTGCTAGATCTTTTTACATGAAAGTTCAAAAGGGTTTCTCAGTCAGGTCCAGCTGATTCCTGACTGAACAGAACTCACACTGCCCCATATCTCCACACATTACTCTCACTCGTCCTTTGCCGAAAGACGTCTTTCATGGAAAGTGCTTGAAGAGTTGCTACTGAAATGCAAATGCTAATTTTTGAGGGCACCACCTTAAAAGCAAAAATTAGAAAAGAGATTTTAGAACAAATGAATTTCTATTTAACATGACAAGCATTTTTGTTGTGTCTTTTAACTGTAGTTTAAATAAAGTCTTCTTCCATCTGTTTACTTGCATTTCATAGGGTGGTACTCTGAGTATAGCACAATTTAGGGTTGGTTTTATTTTACTTTTATTTCCTAATTTGATACAGTTGACAGCAGACTATCTTCTACCTGTACCACAGATGCTTCTATTTTGTACTTTGTACGCAACTTGTATATGAAATCCCAAATTCTGCAAAGTACATCACTGACTTGTCAGTGCCCAAGATTTACCCTCTACATTCATAGAGAGCTAATGGCAGTGTCAGATGCAAGGTCAAATACACTTTTCTGCAAGAAAATTCAAGAAATTTTAAGCTTGAAAGAACCCCAAATATGGAAGGCTGCCAATCCACAAAGAAGAAAGGGTTCAGCAAAAGAGGTGAGCACAGAAGGACAATTGTAGAATGAGAAAGTCTGGGTGGAAGGCAGGGTGGAGCATCTCTCTTAGGAAGTTTCTTAGGCTTCCATCTCTGTTCCATCTATCAACCAGACAGTGTGGGATTGTAAGATGTTAAAACTCTTCTTTGTGACCTCACTCTGTGCGGGATCTAAACAAATCCATCTCACAGGAGCTGAGAGCGGAACAGAGGTTATCAGAGTTGTGTGTTAGGGAGCAGGGAGGAGTGGGGAAACGTCGAGTGCTGAGCACTAAGTTACAGTTATATAGGCGAAAGTGCCCTGGTGTGGTGCGGCACAGGAGGCGAGCAGGTTCAGTGATAATGTGCTGCTCACTCAGAAAGATAGCAAAAGCCTTTTCAAAGTTGTCACCTTCGATAAATGATAAATTCTTACCAAGACAAATATGTCTAATGTGACTTAAACATTACATAATGTACACAGCTATCATGACGTGACTTGGTATTCATCAAATATGTGCAATAGTTATGATTTTATGTAAGGCTTAAAACTGAATAAAAAGGCAAAGAAAACCACTCTTTAGCAAAGTAGAAAAATCACATAACTATAGGGGAAAATAATTTTTAAAGAACACATAAAACACAAAGGCGTGGTGGTAGCTTATGAGTGTGCGCTTAAGTAGAAATAGAGAACACTGCAAACAAAACCGAAGGAACAGTGTAGGCTTTGCTGACTTAAATCCGAACAGAAAAATCTAACCCAGAATCAGTGCTTAGATCCAGAACTCATTTTACCTAGCACTTACTTGTGGGTTATCTGAACCTTTCATTGTCTTTGAAATATTTCACAGCTCCTTAAAATTGTAGATTAACATTAACACAAATGGTTCTTGTGAGGCAGGCAAACTAGCTGTGTGGCATGCAACTGATCTCTTTGTTCTGTAGATAGACTTCCTTGGCACATAGCTGTAAACTCATTTTGGCATTCTTTATTTACATATATGTATATGTGAGCCTTTGAGTTTAACATTTCACTGTTTAGCTCATTATTTAATAAGCTAAACAAAACCTTTGATATGTGTTCATGGTTTATCAGTATGAGAATCCCAATCAGATCTTTAAAGAGACTTTAACACTCCATTCGCTAAGTCTGGTGACATCAAAATCATAGTATCAAGGACTGAAATCAAACCTGAATTTCAGGCTCCTCCCTGATGGGAGAGACAGGGAACTCATGTAAATGAATGGGATTAATTAATTCCAAAGGCAGACAGGGTGTTAGAAAACAAAAGAATCTAAACAAGAACTATTTTTTGTTCCTAATTATATAATTGTGCTTTGGGATGTTGTGACTCTTTATCCTGATAGGTCAACCTGGATTGAGAAATACCTTGTAGATTACCATAGGCAAATTAGTACATGACCTAGGTGTTAAGGGGCAGGTCATGGAGGCATAGCCTTGAGTTCTGTATATCATCTCCGGTCTGCTCACCTCTACCACTGTTTTCCTGCCTTATCAGACTTAAACTAAGCAGTGCCCCCCCCATTCCTTTCCAAGAAGATGTTCATTCCTGCCTTGAGCCCAGTTAACTATTCTCCCCACATTGCCCTTCTTTTCAGTTCTGAGTAGGAAGAGAGGTGTCTAGCAACAGGAATGCTGAATAACACATATATCCTAATAACTCTTCTCTAAAAAGTGTATAAATATTTTAATAATATAGAATCAAAATATTTTTCATATGTTTCATCTAACTGTGTAATCTTCACTCCATTGGCAATCAAAGGGTTAATATTTTATTTCAAAATTCTTACTTATCAAGTAAAAAAAGTTATACACCAGTGTTGCTTTTCATTTCTAGAGAATGATGACAGAAAGAGGGCTGGTGAGAAAAAAGTATGGAGATAGACTATTAGTTTGTTTTTCTCTCCAAGAGCACATTATTGAACCTGATATTATTTAAGGCATTTTGGCAACAGCCACTCTTTGTATCTATGCTAAGATTTTTTACACACACCGATTTTATGCATAGAATGAGTCAGGCCTTACAAAATTTTTTTTACTAGACTGCTGTTATTCTGAGCTTATCCCACAGTCCCAGTCTCATGACCCCTAATAGCAGTGGAAAATGCCATCTTTGCTTTCTTTTTTTATTTAAAGAGGTTCAAAATAATAAAAATGATACAGAATTTAAAAAAAGATGATAGGAAATTAAAAATGGTTGTTATGTTGCATATAGCTATCTTCAAAGTAGTTGTTCAGGTTACCAAATATAGGCATGCAAAACTTGTGGTTATTCATGTAAGACCAAAGTTAAGAAATGACCACTAATTCCTGACTGATAGACAAATTAGTGATATCAATACAGGCCCAAGATTGCTGGCTTCATAAGAGAGAACGCTGTATTATTTGTGCTTTAGGAATAAGAAAGATTGAGTTTTGAAACCTGCCTGATAGCTGTCAGCTATGTGACACAAATATCATGTCTTTAAACAGTATATGTTTCAGAAGAATGGTTAGAAGATGAAACAAAATACTCTACAATCAAACATAATTCTGTTTGGCAGAGAAATAGGACCTGATCAATAAGTAATAGAAAATTATAACAGTTTACATTTACTGGTCATTTACTACATGCCAAATGCCATTCTTCATTACTACTAAATTATCACCATCATCATTTAAAATGTGTGAACACTTGTCTCAAAACTGTTTTTGCATTGGTTGTTGTGGACAGGTTTTTTAGCACTAAAACCAAGAATGGAATTCTAACTATTCACAAAAGTCCAATGGAGTGATATTGGGAGTGGAACAGAGGTTAGTACTACTGCACAACAGACTGAGGGGACTGAAAACTGAGAGAAAGACTGCCATGGTAGAGGGTAAAAGAAGATGTGATTGACATCTATTTAATCCCAAATGGCACAGATATGGTGAACATGAATTTGTTCATTAAATCCTGAGCTACTAGAATGAGGGGCATGCAGGCAAGGTAATTTAAAAATGAATAAAGAAAATCCAACTTCAAATAGCAGATAGAAAAGCTATTAACTGTGTTATGGTGTGATATGGGGAGGTAGGAAATAAGAGTAGGACAAAATTAGTTGGGTCTAATTTATAGAAGAAGTCCACAAAGGACTTTCAAAAACAGATAAGGATGAAGTTCAGAGACAATTGCAGCCTTCCAAACTTTTACTGGGTTATTACAACAAAAAATTGGGTTGTGAGCCAGCATAAGGAACTTACTTCAGTTTTGTGACTGAATCATTTCTTGCAATTAATATTCAAAGTTTCCAATGAGCCAAATTTCAATGTATTAGTAGAACATATGTAAAAATATGTATGTACTCTATTTGTATAGATATAGCATAACACAGTCAGTTAAACAGCTCTATGAAACAATAAGGAAAGTGATTACAAATTGGTTCAAAGAGAGTTCGAAGTGAGATCTTTTTGAGAAAACAAGCATCACGGGCATAGTTAGGAACTATGCTCTTTACTCCATACTTCAATATGTTCTTTCTAATAGTAATATAATTAGTGGATTTAAAGGGAATATCAAGTAGAAATCCTTGTAGCATGAATTAAGGATAAATGATTAAATTATATGCTTGGAGCTACTTTCACTTTTTATGTATAAGATTAAACATGATTGAATTCTCAGCCATATGAAACATGGTCTAGACCTGTTCGTGAACTATTTCAGAGACTTTAAGGATTTAGGAAATTCCAAAGGGGCAGGCAAGCAGCTGTTATGCTTCTGAAATCTTTGCTTTCCAATAGTCCTACTTCCAGAGGAGTCTTCAGGAACTAGACAGTGTATCTGAGTGTCTCACCGACTGTCTGTCTCTCAGAGATAGGCAAAAAGCAGTTCAACTGACAGGAGCCGTGCTTCACAAACAAATTGGAAACTAGCTGTATCTATTCTCAGCTTTGTGGTTAGCCACAGTTATTTCCTATCTCAGAGCACCAAAGAGTGCCCTGTATTTTCTTCTATGGTGTGTCTAACACATTTCAAAACAAATGTAGGCGATGAACTAAAAAATATAATGGGGCAGAACATGCAGACATACACTATTTGGCCTCCTACACACTTGAAACTCCTCTTCCTTGCTCTAGCAGCTTTAGAAGCTGGTGATGACAGATACATATTTCCTGAGCATGGAAAACAATGCACAGAGGGAGACAGGAGTTATATTTATATCAACAACTCTGTCATTGCTTAGAGGAATTATTTCACTACTTAGTGCTTTGGAAGTAAATTATTATGTACAAGTTCCAGAAACTACAGAATCACCAAAGTTGTGTACAAGTGGACGGACACATACAGGAACTATTTGGTGTTTTCCATCTCTTGTTTGTGTCTCTCTGTTCCAGAATCTCAGTACTCTGGTAGTTACTTGTTACTGTCTATATCTAAATGTCAGGCAAAGTCTCATGTGTTCATAGGGGGAGCTCTGGAAAGGTGATTGAAGCATGGGGGTGCTGTACAAATTGTGATGTTAGGGGTTGATGCCCACAGGCTTGACCTACAAGGGAGTATCTCCCTCCCTCATTCCCTTCTGTGCTCTCTTTCCTGGCTGCTATGAGATGAGCATTTTTTTTCATCCAATCCTTTCTGCCATGCTGCTGACTAAGCAAAGAATGAAACTTTTGCCAGGGATATAGCCCAGGTGTACAGTGCTTACCGCACAAGCACAAGGTCCTGAATTTGATTTCTGGTACAACAGCAGCAAAAACAAAAGAAAAAGAGTGAAACTTTTAAGATGTGAGTGAAATTAACCCATTCCTCCTTTCAGTGATGGATGTTGGGTATCTGACCATGAGAAAATGGTAAGATACTATGTCGCCGCTGTATTTTCTCTTTTAATCGGAGCTATAACCCAGTGGTGAAGACACTGTTCCCCTTTTTTTAAATATGCAGTGGAGTCAAAGAGGTTACATAACATTCCGATGGTTCGATCACTTGACCTAAATCTGTAGTATTTCCTGGATTAATTCCATTATCTCTTGGTTCTTCACAGGTCAAAGGAGTTGATGGAATGAATTCATTTCTGTCAATCCTCCTCGTTCTCAGTTCCTGGGCCAGACAGGGCTGTATGTTCTAGGTCCACATTCTCCATTTTCAGCTATTTCCCCCCAGTCTTCGTGCTCACACCAGTACACTCACTCACACAAATACACACATTCAGACAAAAACACACAGTCACATAGATACACAGCACTCACACAGGTACACACCCTCACCACACAAATGCACACCCTCACAACATGGTCTTACAACATTAAAGTCGCTGTCACATCATTACACAACACCAGGAGGCACTTTGCCTCCTTAATATGAGAAACAAACTGGGCATTGTTTCTATTCCCAGAGGAGGAAACCTCAGGGAGGATAAGTAACTCCATAAGTAAATCACAGAGCATTTGCCAAGATGTCTGTGGTTAAAGCAGGCATGTCAGATGCCAAAGGTCCCTATATCTTCACTACGTCATGCTGTTGTCACTTGGTGCCATCTCTTATTTACCCAAAGAGATCATTTTACATTATATCCCTGCTTTTGCCCTGTTGGCATTCATTCCACAATTTACTCTTTGGGTGTGCTTCTCAATATTCCCAGAAAGATGGCAAGACTAGAACACTTCTCTTTCCAATAACTGTAGTTTGTATTTAAAGAAAAGGACAAATGGCTTTAGAAATGTAATATAATAATATTATATATATATATATATTATTTAAATGCTAACAAACTTCTAGAAACAATATAAGAAAAGTTAGAACTTTCTCACAGTCACACAGCAAAAGTGTTAGTTATTTGGAATAGAGCACAGGAATCATTTTTGAATAAATAGTAACACTTTGGAAGGCTGAGGCAGGAAGGGCAGCAAGCTTGAACTGGGCAACTTGATGAGTTAGTGAGACACTGGTTTAAAATAAAAATAACGGGCTGGGGATATAGCTCAGTGGAATAAGCGCCTGCCTAGCAAGCGCAGGGTCCTGAGTTTGATCCCCAGTACCGCAAAAAAAAATAATAAATAAATAAATAAATAATAAAATAAAAATAACAATAACAAAATGATGCCTCAGTTGTGGTTAGTTTAAAGTCCCTGTATTCAATTCTACTACTCACAAATGAAGCGGTAGCTTTCAAACTTTACCATATACCATATTTTTTAAAAATAAAGATTCATTTGCACATTAAATACACTTATTTGTGACAGAGTTGGTCAGTAGCTATTTCCTTTATTCCTTGTCAGCTCTACAATATTCCCTCTATAGGGTGAAAAATGCATCATATTATTCAACTCTCTCAGTAATTTACTGGATATTTTGCTACAAACTGACAGGGGGCAGTGATTTAGAATTCTCTGAGTTCCATGGTGTAAATTTCCATCACGGGGCCACATCATCCTACAAAAGGAAGCCACCGAGTGAGCATTTGAGGAGTGTTATACAGTCACTTTCCTACACCACTCTGAGCCCCCACCAGTCACTCCTGAATTCCCCACGAAGGGAAAGTGTTGCTGAGGTGCATCTTACCCTGCAATTCTTTCTGATTCTTTCAACCACCTTCAGCATTGACTCGAATTAGCAAACAACAGTAACATAAATGAACTATCTTGAGATGGTATTTTTTACTCATTTTACTTTGTTACAGTTACTCTTCACACACCCCAGTCATGATACTTTTCATCAGTATGATATTAATGTAGCCAATAGTATTTGGTATTAGCATATCTGGTACAGAGAAGTTAAAATATGTTCTTTTTAATTTTTATATTATTTTTTAATTTTAAAGAGAACAAAGATAAACATAACAGTGCAACCAAGTTTCAAAAGAGGTTAGTAGGACAGTTACAACAATTGATACATTGCATATTGCTGTTTTCCTAGTAGTTATTCAGAGTACAAGATACAGGCATGATATTTTGTCTAAACAACATTAGCATCCAGTTTCCTTTCCATGAACTAAGAGAAACTAGCTGTATAGTTATCTGAACTGTCATGTGCACACATAAATAAAATATGTTCTTTTGAACTGCAACCATCAGTGGAAAGATAGGGAAGAAATAACAAGTAGGGATGAGAAGGGAAGGTGAAGAACACAATTACAGTTTCAGGGAAGAAAACTCCACCAGGATGGCAAAAAGGAAGAGTGTAACATTAACATATTTCCTCTACACTGCTCAAGTTTTCCTAGAAATTTTTCCTAGATCTAATGTCTGTAACCCCTTTTTGTGGGTTACAGACATTAGATCTAGAGTTATTCAGAATTCAAGAAGATACTGTAGCTATTCTAAAAAAGATAACAGCTATACACACTTTCGAAGAAGAATCCTCTGAGAGAGCTAGGAGTCATTTTGGCTCTCAAAATGACTAAGTTCTCAGTTAGGTGCATTCGCTGGGATGATGGTGGTTCTTTTGAGAGTATTTTGTTTTGTTTTGTTTTTGAGATGAGATCTTCCCACATAATTCTGGGTGGCCTTGAATTTACATGTAGCCCAAGCTGGCCTGGAACTCCCAGAAATCCTCCTACCTTGGCCACCCATGTCTGAGATTACAGACATGCACTACCACACCTGGCATGATGGTGATGCTTCATCTGATTTCTTAAACTATATTTTTGCATAGATCTTCAAAAAGAAAATACTCATTGATTTGTTCCTGTCTGAGCTGTCTGAGCAAATATTTCCCTAGCTTCCATGTTCATACCTGTTCTGTTGGAAGTTGGTTGCTAAATCATACTATAATAAAAAAATAAAACCCTCAAAGATGGTGAGTAATTATCATTTGAGGCTAGATGGATATGTATAGTTTTCAAGTTCGGTTGGTATTTGTGGATTGAAATTTTCAACCAGAAAAAAAGCCACAGTGAGTTACACAACTCTTACTTCATTCTCACTGGGTAATTAAGAATTATAACCTACCCGACAGATATGATTTGAAGATCCTTATAATATTGTAGGTGAAAACGGTCTTTTTGAAGTTTATCATTTAAAACTGTGTCAGAATTTATAAGGATACAGTTTCAGGGTAAATTAATCTTACTTCCAAGTAACAATAATATATTTTTATCTCCTATACATTATTTTCAATTAATAAAACTTTACTTCAATTCTACTTCTGCACTGTGACAAAATGACACTACCCTTTATGCATCTAATCTCCATTACCTAAAACCAGCATTAATCCCATTTACCCTTTCAAAGTTCAGTTGCCATGCTTGCATTTCATTTCATGTCCTATTCCTCCTTATTTTATTTTTCCTGTAAAATATTGCCCCCAGGTAAAATTCAGCTCTGTAACTGGAGTATGAAAATTCCAAGTAAGCAGAAGTATAGTGTTTAGACACGACCATAGAGGCTCTGTGCAAAATTCGCCGTTGTGGAGTAGTTACACAGCAAAATTACTAAAAGCCCTAACATAACATATGTTTGTGAACATCGAGCATATGGCCAGCGGGGAGTGCACAATGCAGGTAAAGTAACTGTAACGTCAGCTTCTCACAGAGGCTTTGTTTCCTCATTCCAGTTTGGAGCAACGCTTCTGATTGTTTGCTGCTTCTATGCAAGGGCCTGTGTTAAAAATGCCTTTGTGATGAGCACTGCAGGAGACTTTCTCTTGTAAAGAATCAGCAACCAGGCAGGTGAGCACTAAGAAGACCTTGTAGTATTCCGTGCTCTTTGCCAAGAAATCATTGAATCTGAAAATGTTAAGCCCATGAGAGAAATGCAGATGGAACTGGGTTCATTTCTCCATTCATTGATTTACCTATGACTTGAAAGGATATTTAGGGTGCATTATTTATGTGTCAGGGTGTGTGCCAAGCAAAGGGTAGGACAGTAGTGAACCGCTATCGTATACTCTTAGGCCCTGCCACAGAGAAGCAAAGGAGTCCCTCTATCCTGGGCCACACTACAGTGCTCTTCGGCTCTGAAGGGTACACACAGAGCACGTTCTCTTAAGGTGGGAATTTCTGTGAATGGGGATATTACGAGAAGGGGAAGGCACATGAGAGGAGTCCATTTCCGGGCTCTCCAGGTGGAATCAGTGTAAAAGGAAGAAAGTTACAACCCTATCCTCTCCAATATCCAGAGATCTTGCTGTCAAATCATTTGAACTCGAGCTCTCAAATTACAATGGAATTTTCCTTGACTGTGTAACTCAAACCACTGAATTTTCAGGCTGAAATTTTAAAAAAATATAACTGAACCTATTCTGAAGAAAAAGTTGTACAGATTCTTCTCATGATTTTCCTCACAGATTAATCTATAAATTGTTATTTAGTGTCATCACTTTATGATTTTACCTAGATGTTAAATACTGTGTAATTCCCAACCTGCAGCAGATTATGAAGAAATATCAATCTAGTCAACCTTCACAACAACATTGCAGTGTACAGCCACCAAGTTATGTTTACATGGAAGAAAAGCAAAGTAGGTTAAACAAGTCACACTTAATTCTAATATTTAAATGAACACATTTCAATTTTTCCTTAATTCTGCAATAATAGGGAAATAGGGATGTGGTTATAACATAGAGGAAAGAATTTGCCTAGAGTATGTGTGTCCCTGCGTGCAATCCCAGGTACTTCAAAAACCTCAGTAGCAACCGCTAACATAATTATGCTTTTGCAGGATGCGGAACTGTGTATGGATACTTGTAGTAGGGGACTGCAGAGAAGGGTGAAAACATGAAAAGAAAAGCCCACTCTAAATTTAAAGTTGATTGAAATATAGAAATATAATTGATTTTGCTATCAGATGTAAAATTTGTGAATTCATTTTATAAGGACTACTATATTTTTATAATTTCTTTCCTGATATATATATATATATATATATATTACTGAAAATAAGTTTTCTTAAAATGAAACAGTTTTTTCCCTCAAGCTATTGGTTTTAATTTTGCTTTCTGATTACATAAACTGGGACTTCCACATGGGACTGGAGTGGATTGGGAGAAAGGATATCTATCTTGCTCCTTTTCATACAGGGAAGTACTCAATCTTTAATGATTAAAAGATACATAATCCAAGCCCTCTGGGAGGCTGATGCAGGAAGATCGTAAGCTCATGCCCAGTATCAGCAACTCAGTGACTCACCTAGACCTGTCTCAAAATTTAAAACTATATATATACATATATATATATATATATTTTTTTTTTTTTTTTAAGGCATTCTCTTTAGATTTAACTTTCATGGAATGGTCACAAATGTAGACTTTTATGAAGTGCCTTTGTTGCAGAGATTACTGTGTAGGTTTTCCCCTTTATTCTTTTTATAGGGTGAATTATATTGATTTTGCCACTACATCCAGTGTCAGTATCATTTGATTATTACTTATTATTCATTTTGTATATTGATGGATTTAATATATTGATATACTGTTGATGACTTTCTCAACTTTGTAAATAACAGATAATATAAACTCTTGTTAAGGATGAAAAGAATTGAAACTCTCACCTGTTGATAATAAGAACACAAATTGTGCAAGTGCTTTGGAAAACACTTGGGACGTTATCACACATCTAAGTATTTGCTTATGTGACCCATAAATCCCACTTTAAAGCTATAGGTAGAAGCAAAGCAAATTTATGTTCATGTAAAGTGTGTTCAGGAATGTATAGAGCACCTGTATTGGACACAGCACAAATGTCTTTCAGTGATTGAACTGGTGAGCACATTGTGATACATCTACACAAGGAACACTACTCAGCAATCAAGAGACTGAGGCACTGATGCCAAACCACACAGGTCAGTGTCAAGTGACTTAAACTGGGTGAAAGAAGGCAATGTTAAAGGTTACACACTATGGGTGTCCACTTAACATCATATTAGAAATTATAAGGTAATACGGACAAAAGGCAGATCAGCTTTACAGGCCCAAGTTGAGAGCAGGAATTTGTAAGTAGTGAAGAGGAATACCTTAGATGGATTAAAGTGTTCTAACTATGGCTTAAATTAATGTTACACAATGTTAAATTTTACTGTATGTGGAAGCATAGGTTTTACTGTATTTCAGTTATTCCCCAGTCAGGCTGACCAACAAAAACTGTCTTTTCTGAATAATGTCCATAGCATTTGTGCCTACATATTTTAAGAGTATTGCTCATCATTAAGCTATTGATTCATAATAAAAATTTGTATGCTTTATCACAGATTTTCTGCCTACCTGTATTCTTTCTACATGTTGCAATCAATTTACTTAAAGCTATTATTCTAACCAGACCCATGATATTTTGATGGAACACTCAAATATGCATAAAATATAGAATTCTCACGATTTGAACTGTCAAATACCCGTTCTTTGTCATTTTTCATAGCTGTTCAGAAGTTCCAGGTCTTTGAGATAGAAATATGCTTCATTTGGCAAATATTCTTTAATATAATATACCTGCCTCTATAAGATTTATGTGACAAGCCCGTGTATACAACTCTCAAAGGAAGATAAAACTAATATCCTTTTGTTGTTCATAAGAAGCCCAAGGTTTGGTGTACCTAACATCTAAAATCATTTCACAGAAACCCTCTTGAAGTAGTCTTGCTCTAATAATCAGCTTGTCTAAGATAGAAGGGAGGATTCCTGACTGGGGAAGTTTTTCTGAGAAGCTCTACTGCTTGCTTCTGCCAGAACCTCCTAAGCTGGATTGGTTGAAATAAGGAATTACAGTAGTAATGCTGATGTCAAATGCTGTCTATATATTAAAAATTAAATAATAACATTAGAAACTATGTAAAATATTAGAATAATATCCAAGTGTTAGCACTCATTAAATTATGGCTCCTACATGTACTGCTATTCTTTAGAAACAATTAATAGACAACTTCTAGGGAAGGATGTATAAGGAGAAATAGTTGTTTGAAAGGCCTGGCTGTCAAATTCCTAAAGGAGGTTGAAAGGATAGATATCTATTCTGGTCTTATGAAAGGATACCACGGTGTTATGGTTGATACATTGTGTCAACCTGGAGAATCCAGAGGTTTGGCTGAGGGATTCAGCAGGAAGCCAGGGTGCTTACTTTGTATACATCCTGAGCCTGTGGAAGTGGAGGGCATGGAGGTTATGTGAACGGTACATGCCCCCTGGGTGGGGGTAGGCTGTTTACAAAGTAGGGTAGAAGAAGAGGCTGCTTGCAGCCATTCCTCCCTTTTGCTCTGGTTGTTTTTGCTGTGCTCTGCTGCCATGAAGTTTGCCCTCTGCCATGTGCCACCCTGCCTCTGAAGCAGCCAAGTATGGACTGAAACCTCCACAACTGTAAGCTAAATAAACCTTTCCTTTCTTCATTTTGGGTGGTGGGTATTTTGTCTCAGCAACAAGAGTAAAGTAAGTAAGACACAAGTTTAAGTGGTTCACTTGCTGCAGCATCTGCCTGCAGTGAGGACTCAGTGAATTGTAGCTCCTTATAGTAATAGTAACAACGTTGGCCATACAGCACCAGGAAGAATGGCTCATCTGCCACCATCCAGAATGGTAACAGCAGCAGCTATGTATTTGTCTCGTTTCTGTTTTAATGGTGTCATCCACAACAAGCAGGCACGCCATGGATTGCAAGTCTCAGATTGAGGTTTATAAAGAAGCAAGATGATCTGATCAAAACATATTGGGAGTTATAAAATCACCAGTTTTATGATTTCTCCTTTTGATAAGTGTCTATTCATTTCAGTGGGCAATTTTTGATCAGGTGCTTTGTTGCTTGGGAGCTCTTTTATTCAAGATAATTTTGTATTAGTCCTACATCTGAGGTGAAACTGAAAATTGTTTTTTATCATTCCGTTGTCTCTTCACTCTGTTGTCTGTTTCTTTTGTTGTGCAAAAGCTTTTCATTTGATATCGTCACATTTGTTGACGTTGGGCTATAAGATAGCCACAAGTCCTCTCTAATCCTTGCAGCTGGGTGGCTAAGATCCATTAAGCAATTCAGGTTAGAATAAAGAAATAGTTTAAGCCTAGTAGTTTTGCACATTAACAGTATCTTCCCATTGCTTCTTCAGATTCATTTTTCAGGCATTAATAGCTTGGGCACACAGAGTTTGAATCACAGCCTCATTGTTATTGATAGGATGTTTGTCTCTGGAGAAAAACCTTGCATTTATCTTCATGTATATTTTATCATGAAAAATTATCCGTGAAAGACTCCAGGAGAGATTCAGTTATTTAATTAAAATAAATGTATTCAGATAATGAATAGAATTAAGCCTATAATACACATTCTTAGATTTTATTTATATTTAAGACTTTTTTCTTAATTTCCCCAAAGAGTTAATTATCCTACATATAATTCTTCTTATCTCAGTTACACTTCAGAGCAGTTGACTCAAGCTGAGTTCTAATACATCCTGGGAATCCTGGATTGGCTCCCAGGGGCTGTGGTGGGCTGCAGCCTGGGTAGGTGGTAAGTGAGCAGGGACCCTTCTTTCTACCCACCTTGCAAAACAGTAGTCAAGAGCCTGAATAATTTACATAATGTAATCCCGAATACAAAGTCAGAGAAAAATGCTTCCTGGCTGAAAGAACAAAAGCAAAAAAACCCCTCACATTATGCTGGAACTTGAGACTCTCACGACAAGCCGTAATTCCCCCTCATTAATTGCCTTTCATACAAAAAAAAATATTTTACAAAATGGGATACAAGTGTCTTGGTAACACAGCACCCCATATTTTATTCATTGCATATAAAGTAGCTCCACAAAATTTTCAACATGCTCATTTTATGTTTTGTAATTAGAGTTAAACATAAGAAGAGATAAATTGACTCAATTTTAATTATACAGGTAAATTTTCTAGAGTTTT
The DNA here is from genome assembly GCA_004027595.1 of Dinomys branickii. Classification (NCBI taxonomy): domain Eukaryota; kingdom Metazoa; phylum Chordata; class Mammalia; order Rodentia; family Dinomyidae; genus Dinomys; species Dinomys branickii. The sequence goes on from PVLD010000792.1 coordinate 50,548, forward strand.
ATAATTGGTATAAAATTATTAGCAAGAGAACTTTGTTTCTTAAAAAGTAATCTTTTAACTGTTTTGACATTATTTTCTCTATTGAGGGTATAATTTGTACTGAAGTGATTCTGAAGCATTTCAGTTTAAAAATTCATAATATCCTAAGACACAAAGTTTTGCAAAGTATAACTCTTCTAAGGAAAAGGAGCAAACTAAGAGAATTACATTAAAAACAGTAGAAAAGTAAAATAGTGCAGTGAATAATATATATGTAGGCATGTACAGTGTTTATTCATCCTTTTGAATGGCTAATACAAACGAACAGAAACAGATTTACCCACACATACTGAAAACATTTTCCGATTTTGTCTGTGCTTTGTTTGTATTGCCTGATGTGATATAGTCATAGAAAACCTGGGCACCTATTTGAAAAAGCTTAATAGGTACTTGAAAAGTTTCCTTAATTTTTTTTCATGATAAACATTAAGCAGAAGCACTAGAGACCATACTCATAAGTGAAATAAATTAGACCCACATGTGTAAACACCATATTGTCTCCCTAGTGTAAGAACCTGAAAGAGCAAGTAAAACCCAAAATGTACAATTGATATTATGGAAGGGAAAGAAGTTGCTCAAAGGAAAGAACAATTGGGATGAGGAAAGGAGGAAAAAAAAGAAAGAAAGAAGGGAAAAATATATGTGTGTATACAGAAGGATAGCTGGGATAATGGTGTTGCTGATGTCTAATGGCTTCTTGAACAGTTAATGCTTAATTTTTCAATTTTTGTGTTCTTTTTCTGAACAATTTTGAATCCTTATATCTGGTAATCTCATCACCTAATTTGAAGACAACAGTGTGTAATATAACAACCATTGGTGAATTCCTACCATTTTGCCTAATGAAACTCTTTATCATTCTTAATACTTCTTTTGGTTTTATTTTTTATTCTCTTTAATGGTTTGATCAGTCTTACATTCTTACATCTGATAATCTGAGAAACTTCCTTGAAGATAACAACATATAACAACCACTGTTAATTCCTATCAGTTTACTCTGAAATCCTATATCATTTTTATAGTTTTTGCTTTGTTTTGTTTTTGTCTATATTTTTGGTATTTTGCTCCTGTTCTTTTTTATTATTCTCTTTAAATTTTTTTAAAAATGCAAAAGCAAATATCAGCTATGATATTTTTATGTTTCCTGGATGTTTATAGTATCATCCAACAAGTATACATAAGAATTAGGTCGTGCCTAACTCTTACAATTATTTTCATATTTACATATATTATCAGGAAAAATTTCCAATTTGTATCAAAGATGCAACACTTTTGCTTCACTCCAAGAGTGATTGAGTAGTGGTCAACAACCAAAGGGTCCTGGGCATATATTAGATGATATAAAGACCAGACAGACTCAAAATAATTGCAGCATGCAAAACATGCTGGTCAGAACATGTTTTCCGCTCTCCTATTGAGTTCTCAATTTTTAATGGTTTATTAATTCATTACATTATGTTCCAAGATGGTTACACCTGCCTATAAAAGCTTACCCAGTTAATAAATAAGCATTATGCCTATAAAGCACTACACCCTTGCTTGCTATTTTTTTTCTTCTAGAGGACACATATCTCTAAGAGACAAGAATCACTTAATACAACTATACCATATACCTGGCTATTACCTTCAGGTGAAGTTTTCCACAATGATAGTTATTCTACAGTTCCATTCACTTTTATTGTCTCAGGTATTGATGTTTATTTCCAAAACTAAAAACAAACAAGCTGGAAACCCAGTTCCTCACAAGTTCCCTTTTTATCCTGTATATTCAGATTGTTTATATTGTAAAATAGGCTTGGGAACCACAAATGCAACCTTTCTGGTAATAAATAGGCCAGGCATAGATAGAATAAGAAGAATCAGCCAAGGACAATTTTAAAAAGATCCATTTATAATTATAAAATTTGTTTTCAAAGTTTTTTATTTAATCACTGACTTGCCTTCTGTTGTGGATGTGTACTAGCAGCCTGGTTAGAAACGCTAACTCACGCTGTGGTGATTTCACTACTGATTGCAGCAAGACGCTGAAGGCTTCCAGGGTGACACCTGCATCCTACGAGCAGACTTCTTTCTTCCTGTGCTCACAGACGTGTGTCTTTTGCTGATTAAAAGAGCTTCACACTGCGTGCTTATGAAGTCTCTAAATATTTGTTTTAAATCACAACTGTGCTTTTTTAAAGAGTGATGCAGTTTTCCTCCTAAAGGACCATCTGCTTTCAAACAACAATGTGTCGCCCGAGTGATTCTAAGAAGAAGCGCAGCTACACAGGAACACATTTTTGGTGGCATAACGGTAACTCTCAGCTGAAGCTCAATATACTGAGCACTTTCTGTATAGTACCTACAGGCAATATATGTCTTTAGCCAAACAAGAGTTTCAGTAACAAATTTCTCTGTTCCCAGGTTCCAAGGTCAGGCAGCAGAATAACAACACTTTAGGAAAGAACAGTGAGATAGATTATAATTGAAAACTCATTCACAGTTTTCAGAATTAATTTCATAGAAAATCTGAGGTTGCCAAATTTGAAAATGGTATTTTACTTGCTTTTTAGTTATAGATAATAGCAAATAAAACTGTCCTTTATATAATTTGCAAGCTTTTGAAAATACATGAATAATTTTTTGAAATATACATACTATCTTTCTCTTGATATTGAATTTTTTGTATTTTAAGAAATTTAAAATTCCTTATTAATATTTGCATTAACATTGCACCAAGTATAAAGAAGTTTTAATGACCTTTTTGACATTTAGATTCATTTGTCTTCTTGTTCCCTTTCTTTTACCTTTACAAAGATAAGGTAGGATTTTTTGATACACATTGATTGCCATTACTTTGGAACATTATTGAAATCAAAATAACTCTTGATTAAGTGGATTTTATTCCTTTCTATGGTAATGGTATTATTTAAAACAGTTAAAAATTAACAAAAAAGAACATACTAAATGAAAAGTTAATAAAACAAAAGGCACTGAAATTAATAAATGTTACTTGATAACATTTCTTAATAAATATGGTTAAGAAACTTAGAACAACAGAGGGGGTTTACTTAGTCTTAGAGAACTTATTAGCATATACACAACTGATCCGAAACTCCACAGAAAAATAAATACACAAATAAAATAAGAGAGTAAGTTTAAGGTACAAACAAGTACAGAGACAAGAGAGAAAAATTTGAATACTTTAATAATGTACCAAAACAAGGAGAGTACTAAGATAGGAAATATATTTGGCACAAGGACTAAAAGAAGAGTCTTCACTCAAAGAATGAAAATGAATTGGTAGGTAAGAGAAGTAAGAGCTATTAATTCAAATGTAGAAAAAACAAAAGAAAGACATGGAATTAAAACATGCTAATGATATTACAAAATATATGTTGGAAATAATAATACAAAACTATACCTTCAAATATCTATACTGAGCTCTTCTTGCCTAAATTTTATGTCATCTAAATACTAAGCTTGTCTATTCCCATCTTTACAATGGATAGTTGAGTCTGGAGAGAAAGGAGGCGTCATTGCTCATCTTGGATGTGGACTTGCTGTCCTGGGTGGCTTTAATTGTAACTGACAGGGTTCTCCCAGCGGACCTGGGGCGGCCACACATGGTACTGATGGAAACTGTCCTTTCACATCTCTATGTCTCTGAATTTACAGGATACTATTGAATCCACTGGTCGCCTATTCAGTCTCATTATATCAAGATAACAGCTCAACATTTTATAAAATTTAAACTCCTCTTATAATCATCTGGTCACAAATTTCAAATGAAACACCAAGGGAAGCTGTTCTCCTGTCAGATTTGACTAAAATCTGTTCAGAGTGGAAGGCCACAGGCCTTGCCAAAATCTACTCTAGGCAGCTCTTGAGGTGTGAATTTCACCAAATGTACATACTCATTAAAAAACACAGCTTTAAAAATTTACACTGTGTAATACAGCAGATAATGGGAAATTGGCTGAAGCGATCACTATTCTCAATAATCATGTAGCCATCGCTTCTCAGCCTTTTGTCTAAAATAAAGTGTAATAACCATGTAGCCATCTTTAACATTAGCTTCCTGCAACTACACATATATTTTAGTAAATTATATAATTTGTATCTTATGATTTCAAAATATCACCAAATGAAGTCCTTAGATCAAAGTTAAAATAACTGTTCTTAAAATAGCTCACAGGAATTATTTATCAAAACTTTAGTTACTTTGTTTTAAATATATAAGAAACATTCCATTTGGAGTGGGCATTCAAAATTATATTTGACAGCATTATTCTTGTTACAATTGCAGATATATTCTCTTTAGAGTCCATAGATATTTCTAGCACAGATTCATTTATTCATAAAAATAGTGGGGATGTAGAAGCACTGCTATGTATAGCCAACTGACAGTGTGGCCATGGGTTGGACGTAAATTAGTAGTTATAAATTTTTCCAAAACTTAATATCGTTACTTTTTAGGTTATTGCAAAACAATAGAAGGAAAACTAAGTAGTCTATAGTAATTTTCAGAATTATTTGTAAGTTTAAAATAGCCAGAAAGTACATTTGAGAAGCATAGCATTGCTTGTTGAACAATATTTATACAACATTTGTTGTATATAGATGTCTTTTTTGAAGTTAAACAAGGTGAGAAAAAACTTTAGATATATTTTTCTACTGATTATAATATTTGCTTCTTCTATGTAATTACAGAAAAGAGTGTCACACATACATAACGGGAACCTTATCATATTTCTTTCACAGAAAATATTACCCTGTCTATATGTGTGTATACAGGTGTGTGTATAGTGTAAATTGGCCCTTGATGGAGGATAGAAGAAATTCTCAGAATAATTTAGGAATACCGTTCTAATTTGTACCTCAAATTTAGCAATTAGTTAAATTTATTATTTCAGAGTCTGTTTGTTGTGTGTTTTGTTCTTGCAATTATTTTTATCAAAAAGTAGGGATTTAGACCCACCTAGCTGGCTGCCACACATGCAAATTAGAACAAAAAAGAGGGTGCGAGTGAATAAGATCTGAACTCCAGTCACATTTCTGGTGTTTATTAACTATTTGTACATAGTTCAGTCACTTTCATTCATTACCTAAGACGTGTTGTACGTATTTGAAATTTTTCAGCTGGTGTTCATGCAGTTTGCACCTATTTTGGTTCATAGCATCTACTAGTGACTGTAAGTCAATGGAGGAGAAAAACATCTATCCTGAAGCAAAATTTAACATGAATCTGACTTCTGATCACAAAAATGGTGGCTCATGGTAGGTTGGTTAGGTCCAATTCATCCATAGGTTCTTTAAAACAGAATCTACTCTCAGTCATTTGAGCATGTACCACGGACAGCCGATCCACTTGATTTCTTGAATCTAGAGATAATTTTGCACTTACTTAATAAAGTGAGTGCAATTTGCACTTACAAATAAAGTCTAATTTATGTGTGAAAAATTAGAAATTCTTCCAGTATGTTAACCTGTTAAGATGATAAAATAAAGCATATTTTTAATTATATATTTATATCATTCGTCTATGGCAGAAATGCTTCAAGGTTATCAAGAAATAGGTAACTGGTTAAATAAACAAAATGATGTGATTCCAAGCAGAGAATAGCAATTCACTATTCATACCTGTAAAAATCAATTTACCTCCCTCGAAGGTCAAGTGTTTCTAAATGCATGTGTTATTTCTCACTAAGAAAAAGTCATTAATACCTTGTAAAATTTGTGAACTGCCTTCTGGGTGAGCATTTTACTTAAACTGCTTTGTCTGGGTGTTATTATGCTTAGACTTTTTTGGCAGCCACACTGTCAATCTAAACATATAGATACAATAGTCGTGTTCATCTCCATTTTTAAAAATTTGGGTGATATGCGAAAAGATTTCAGCTAGAAGGCACTCATCAATAATCCATTTGGCTGAAGTCTTGACAATGCCAGACATTGCAGTCTTACAAGTCTCCCCAAATACAAAGGTTTTCTCCTGCTTTTGTACTTGTAAATTAGATTTAAATAATTTCTCTCACTGTTACCAATGAGTAGTGTCTAAAATATTGATTAACCTTGGGAGGGAAGGTGTGCTTCTCTGTGTGTGTATGTGTGTGTGTAGAATGATCAGATATTGTTGAGTGTCTACAGTCCCTCTTAAAGGGGTACATTCACTTGTTCCCATTGTGAAAGGATTAAATAAATATAGAAAAACATGTTGCCAGTCATATAAAGCGTATTGGAGGAAATAATTCTTAGCAATACACTGTTCCTGCCTCAAGGACATTTTTCTCATTTATAGGAGGAAAGCAGTTCACAAAACCACTGTGTAAATTATCTAAGATATGTTGTGTATATTTCTCTCATTAATAAATTCTATAATGACTGTTCCTAGTCAGATAAACTGCTAATTAACTTCCAACATAAAAATATATGTAGTTGTTGTATACATTTGAAAATAACCATGTGTGTTTTTATGTATACACTCAGAGAGTTCTTGGAAAAGAATAAGACATTTTCAAGCACACTGCATCACCTCTTAAACTGCTTCATATTCATCCTCTGCACCTCAGGTAGATGAGAGAGTATGCGGGCCACTCACTGTGCACTGAGCAATGACTATATGATGGGTGGAACATGCACTTGTCCTGAATGATTGCAGCAATGCCATGAGGCACATGGACTCTTTGCTGCTAGAAACAAACTGGGAGTGTACCCAGGTTTCACGGTTAGCTGTAGAGCAAGTAAAAGATCAATATTCACTGTGAGGCAGGATTATGAGGGAGGTGAGTGACATAATTCCAGGGATACAAAGTTCTAATGTAGTAGCCCCACTGATCTGCACAGAGTTTGTATTTTCCAATCCCTAGCCCACATGTTACGGGAATTATAACCTCCCACAATGCATATGGTGAAGACCTAACCCCCATACATCATAGCATGACTGTAATTGGATATAGGCCTTCAAGACATAATTAAGGTAAAATATGGGTGTGCCAACTTGATATAACTGGTGTCTTTTTGAGAAACAAAGGTCAGGGCACAGATACACTTATGGCAGCAACATGCTAAGACACTGGAAAAAGACTGTCATCTACAAACCAAAGAGAAAATTTGCAGAATGAAATAACCCAAGCCAGCACTTAATCTTGGAATTCCAGCCTTGAGAACTGTGAGGAATAAGTTTTTGTTGTTTAAGCCATCTACTCTGGGGTTTTTTCCTGGCAGGCCTACCACACAGATATTTTGTGTTAGAATTCCAAGACTGTCTCCCAATATCTTTCACTCCTAGCGAATCCTGTCTTCTTCTAGCATGGTTGGAATGTACAATAATGATGAAGATGAGATCAGTTTTCAGGTTATGTTGCATTTCATGACAAAAACATTACACAATTGTGCTCAGTGTGCTCCAGTGGGGTCTTTCAAGTAAATGGTTTATGCCATCAGATGGCAGAAGGGGTATTCAAGGAAGTGAGGTATGAAAACAGGGAGTTTTGACACACTGCTGCTGTCTTTAGACACAGAGGAGGGTCACACGTGAATGAAAGTGTTGACTTTTAATTGCTGAGTGTGGTATAGCTGACAGCCAACAAGAAAATGTGGCCACAGACCAACAACCCCAAGCAACTTCATTTTCTAAGGATCTAAAATACTATGAGGTAGACTCTTCCTCAGACATCCAAGTAAGAGTGCAGCTCGATTAAACACCTTGACCTCATCCTGTGTACAACTTGGTGCAGAAAATTCATTTGATCCTGTCCAATATTCAGAGCAGCAGATCTGTGAGTTCATAAGTGATTGATAATTTTTAATGATTTATTTGTAGTGCTTTATTATACTACGCCAGAAAATTAGTGTAAAAGTCCCTTCACAATTTACATAGTGATGATTCACAATTTGTTTCGTTAATAAGAGGGTGCATGCATTTGTGTGTCCATATGTGTGTATGATATAGTTTGCATGTGTGAATACCACTAATATTATTTTTGCTATTTTAAATTTTTTATATGCATAAAGTGCACAGATGTATACATAGAAACATAAAAGCATTTACCTTTTATAACTTTTAACATATTTGCAAACACATTCTTAAACACATCCTTTTTGTTTGGCAAAAATAATCACAGTCCTCTCTCCAGATATTAGCTGTTTTATCATTGGTGTCTCTTCTGGTGTCACTTCCAACACATATGCCCGGAGTTGTCATGTATTTGTCACTCGATTAAAATTTGTTGTGTAGACTGTGAACACATTCATCTCAGTAGAGGATGGCCACAGAGTCAGGGGGTATTGGGAAGAATACTGACCTAAATAGATTACCACACAGGCATGGATGCAAGTCCTGACTCCACTGAAACAAAATTTTGAATCTGGAATCTTTTGACAACCTCTGAGCCCGATTTGCTCTCCCTGGGAGGCATGCGGCATGACAGAATGTCCAGCTGTACCTGTGCCACTCGTTTCTTTAAGATATGGAGCTAATAACTTTGATCCTCTATTATTTTTTCATGTATGATATAAACAATAAATGATATCACTGGAAAGGTGTCAAATTCCTACCATCTTGTGTAGTGAAGTTCTGTATCACTACCAATTTTTAAAAATTATTTTATTCTCTTTAATGGTTTGATCCATCTTACATTCTTACATCTGGTAATCCGAGGCACTTATTTGAAGATAACAATATGAAATACAGCAACCGTTGTTAATCTCCGGTCATCTTGTTGTGAAATTCTGTACGGTTTTGTTTTTGTGTTGTTTTGTTTTTGTCTTTGTTGTTATTTTGTTATTTTTTTCCCTTTGAAAATATATCACAGAAAAGGCTGTCATTAGGTCCTATCGCACCGTCAAGCAAATTAGAAAATATCATTTCATTTTCAAAACTATTTATAGCCATTTGTGTGAAGATATATGTACTCATGCAATGTTGGATGTTTATGTCACACTGGTTCCCTGAAGAGTTCTACCCGATACTATGTGCAAGGCCGTTCTCTGGATGGAAGGAGATGATCTAGTTGAATCTAACGGCACGGTATCTGCTCCTAAGAACTGTTTTGTGTCAGTAATCATCATCGTTACCACCTTTATCATGACCATTGCCAATTTTTTTTTTTTTTTTTTTTTTTTTTTTGCGGTACTGGGGATCGAACTCAGGACCCTGCGCTTGCTAGGCAAGCGCTTATTCCACTGAGCTATATCCCCAGCCCGACCATTGCCAATTTTATATGGAAAACTTAGCTTTTCACCAGGATAGATAAAATGAAGAATAACCTGGCACAAATTAAAACTCCAGTTCATGGGAGGAGATATAGGGTTGGCTCTTTTACATACTTGAAACAGTTACACCTCGTTAGCACCTTCAACACAGTGATCCCTCAATAAAGAGCTAGTGCTAGATTGAATGGATTCTAGTTGTCTTAAAGAAAATTCATCTTAAGAATTGATGTATCTTAAGAAACCTAGACCTTGAGTTATTTAATATAGGCACATTTGGAAGAAAAATGAAACAAAGTTCCCCAAGTGCCCAAGTAGTGAAATAAACCTTTCCTGTACTGTCAAATTATATATTATTTAATGCTTTACCTATTGCTCAATTCAAAATAAAACATTATAATGTAACAACTTAATATAAATATTATTAGTATGAATGTTATGATTATTATACACTGCTGTATTCCTACTGGTTTCCTAAGAAAATAATGGTGCTTAGGCCACGTATCTCACCTTCAGTTCTCATAAGAAGACTACCAACTGCACGTCTAAATGCTTTTCCCAAAGCACCATTTGAAGGTTCAGAAAACTCCAGTTTTTAAGATTTTGGAACAACTCATCATTTATCAATTTTTGACAAAAATAAATCTATAGTATGTTACCTGCTGATTGTTACCCAGAGATATTTTTCAGTTGTACAATAAAAACATGGTATCATTAAACTAGGTATTGTCACAGTTCAGAGCCAAGAGTATTGTGGTGAGTTACACAGTGCATCAGAAACTGATGGAGTTTCATTTGACACACATTTAGCCTGCCTATAGTGCCTGTAATATGTACTCTAATAAAAATTAGTATATATCTTCAAGAAAAAGCAGGAAATGTTTAATTGCTTCACTTTTCTTTTATTGGTACAAAATGGAATTTTAAGAGATATATAGTAAGATACTATAATTATGTACTAGAGCTGCCTTAGCATAATACCTACACTGAATGCCTTAAATACAGAAAGTTATTTCCTCACAATTCTGGGAACAAAACCCTGTCAGCAGAGCTGGTTTCTTTGGAGACCTCTCTCTGTGACACGCACATGGTGCCTTGCCTCCTACCCCCGTGGTCATCTCTGTGTCTGTGGTCTCCCGGAAACTTTTAGTATGTCCACATTTCTTCTTATAAGAGCATCAGTGAAATTACATTAAAACACAGTAAAGCCTCATTTTAACTTAGTGACCTCTTTAAACACCCTGTCTCCAGGGGAATTATAGCCTGAGATGCTGGGGTGAGGGATTTACAAATACATTTTGTAGGGACACAGTGCAGTTCCTAAATTATGCTGCAGCAGGAAGTGAAGAAAAGACTTCTGGATCCCGCATCTGCCTTCTTCTGTGAGCCTTTGACTAACCAACCTCTGCACCTCGTCTTTCTTCTTTCTCTCGTTGGAAGAAACTCTGCAAGCTGCATGAAACACTAACACCCTTCCTCCCTGAATGTACCATCCCAGGGAAGCCTATCTCCATGTGAACTTCTTGCCTTTGTAAGCAATTTCCACCATTCGCCAGACAAGGACAGCTAGTTTTACAAAGTTTTCAGGAAAAAAAAAAAAAGATACAGTGGCAATTATACTACTTGACCTTGTCCAGGTCAAATACAGCAGTTAGTAGAACGATGATGCCCAGTGCTCTACCACAGACTGCACAGGTGTACGTCGGGTTTGATGCTTTTCTTTTCAGGGTGATAATAGAATACGTGGGGGAAGGGGAGACAAGACATGACACTGCCATGAAAAATAAGTTCCTAGAACACAACACTGTGTAGTCCTTCATTCAGCAAAATATGTCATTCTAGAACTTCTTCTTAAGGAAAGTCAAATGTAAATTTTATATACTCAATAGAAAGAAAAATATGTCCTCTGGGAAGAAATGGGCTCATCCATGACAGGTAAGCAGCCTTCCTCCCCAGGTCCAACAGCTAGATTACTTGTTATCCACAATGACAGATTGCACAGGTTCTGGGAAGACTGGCCGCAGCCTCCAGCTTTGTCCCTGTAGAGCCCTACGGCAGCGTTTGTTTACAGTACATCATCCTCTAAGCTAAGGAGATTTTGTCAGAGTTGTCTCTAGAATTCACCATTGCGTTTCACCCCCTTTACTTTACATCCTTTCAAAGTTTCCTTTCCTGTCGTTTCCAAGCCTGGCTGAGGGACATGTGTCTTTTTGTATTGTGTGACCTAGGATCCTGGATCAGAAGACCAAAGGACACTGGTTTCTTCAGTGGAACGGTGAGATGCTTTGTCATCCCTGAGCCCAGTCTGCCTGTGTGAATGGTGGACAGTCGGTGCTATCACCTATGCCTCCAATTAACCTTTCTTAGAATTGCAAAGGCAGATGTTCAGAGACCCATCAGCACATTGCTGCATAAAATGAGGAGAAACATCACCCTCTTCTTCATCCCTTCTGTGCCAGGGAAGTGAACCAACATAAAAGAGACCCTTGTAATTCGCCATTACGCTTTCCCACCCTTCTAATATCATCCCTTTGAATCCGTGCTTTAGTGGGAGGGTTTTCTTGTTATTAAAGAAGGGTCAGTGCCTTTGGCCTCTCTATTGCGAAGGAGAGAAACCTTTGAATAAAATGAGCAAAACAAAAGAACTGGAGGAGATACAAATTGTCCTCATGGGTCTCACATACTTTCTCTTTAATCTGAAACATCATTTCAAATTCTCTACTTAACGAAAAGCTTAGCTCTCTGCTGTCATATATTAGCTCACTGCAGAGTGACCTCTAAATCACTGTTACCTACAAACAAGAACCATAGTTCCATCCATTTTATTTGGCCTACAGCCTGTCTTCAGTGTCTTGTTCAGTATGTATCTTGAAAGGGCAATATCTGTTTGCTAGTAATCTCCCAACTGAATTCCATTTTACTTCTCTGACCTGTGTCAAAGAAAGAAAGTTTAAAAGGAAATTATGGAAGGATTTCTACCTTATATCCTTAGGGGAAAGGTCAGAATACGAATATAAGAAATTCATTAGCACTCTACTATCTAAATAAAGTTTAAAATCCCACAACAATGGAAACATAGTAGAACCAATGATCAATTCATTCAGTCACATCTAACCTAATGACTATTTCCATTTTTCATAAATGCATCTCTGCCTATTACCCAGGAGACTTGTTATTTTCACTGAATTGTTCATTTAGAACTGATCACTCCCAAAGCCAATGTGAAACAGCCCTGGTGGGATGGCCTTCTGCCTTTTTGAAATGATATTATATTTTTAAATTAGGTGGCTTGGAGGGGTCATTTCAGGATGTGAACCTTTCTTTACCTCAATATTTCAAAACTGGAGGGTAATTTCAAAGAAATGCAAACTCTGCTTTCAATAATAATGGCCATGTTAGAGGGGTACAAAGGAACATAAGTGAGATTTCCCAATTTTTAGCAAAGGAGATAAGAAGTGCTACATTTCAGGATTACATCAGTTAATAATATTTTCCCCTAATGTACTTTTTAATCTATCATTTTTAACTGTAGACAGCTAGCCTAACCATGTTTTCTACGTCTTCTCAGAAAAAGCATAAAAATTCCTAGAAAAAATTTGTCATAATATATGCATAAAACATCTAATGATTAAAAGCTTTACAATTAAATTCAAATTAGTGTATATGATATACCTCTTCTTAGATATCCTTAAGGAATGAGACAAACTTTCACTTACATGTTCAGTAAGCACAAGAGAGAACACACCCAGAGGAAGAGAACACACTCAGAGGGACAGTGGCTGCTCTTTCAAAAGATCCTCTGGACGAGACACTTCTCTAGAGCTCTGGACTCAAGGAGACAGGGTTTCAAATAGACAAAAGGTTTTTCTGTGGAACAAGTGCCATTCAAAAGATTTTTCTGCAAACCGAGCACTGTTATTTCCCCTGCACAGATAGAACAAAGAAGACCTAAGGAAGTTAGGTGCAGGCCAAGATGAGAGATATCCCTGGAGATACTGCGCTTTGGTACTAACCTGGTAGAGTTCAGAAGTCCATTTCCTCCACCATGCATCCCACCTCCCAAGAAGAGAAGAGAAGGGAGAGTCAAGGGGCACTTCGCTATATGCAACCTGATGGCTCAGCTGACCCGGTTATTTTCTCCCCTTCTTCGCTGCTAGCAGAGCAGCAAATATTTTTTGAGTACAATGGGTAACATTGAGAATAATCCTTGTCCCACGTGCCATATGATCAGTTTTGACGAAGGAAATCCAACCAGAAAGTTATTGGGATTAATTTTTATAAAACCTGTTGTTTGCCTGATGAGGACAATCAGCAGGCCCCTGTCTTTTTTCCTTTTCTCTTCCCCTTCTGTCTGCGGGAGATAGAATTAACCACGAGGGCAGGGGGAGAAGCGTGACGGCTACGTGCCGAGGATGGCCGAGGAGAAGGCGGAAGAAGCCAGTGGTGATCTGCAGCTGCAGTCTCCACTCGGAATTGTCCACTTTTGTCACTTTTTATATGAGAAAAGCAAACATCTGTTCAGTTAAGCTAATGGGTCTGTGACCTATAGTCAAGGGAAATACTAACCAAAGAAAGTGATGCCAAAACAGAAAGAATAAAGACAGAGTTTGCAAATAACACCATAATACATCCCTGTGGCAGCCTGCATGGCCCACTGAGTACATGAACAGCTTTGTGAACAGCCCATAATCCTGCCACTGGTGGATTATGCCACTCCATGTAGTGGCAGTACCCAGGCACAGACCTGCTTCTACAGTGGAACGGCAATGCAGGGTTCAGCCTCAACACTTTCAGTAGGGTTTTTGCAAACTACCTCCTGCTGACAACATCTCCCTAATAGCCCATTGTTGTGAAGTATAAACTGTGCATGTAGTTTCTCTTTGTAGCATTTTATATTTGAAAAATAAAACACAGAAACAGAAAAGTGTTCAGTAGCATTCCCACGGGCCTGTGAAAACTAAATATTTACTGTCTGGTTCTTTACAGGAAATGTTTAAAAGGACAAGACAGAGCAACATCAATGTGCAAATTGTCACAGCAACTATCCAGGTTTCAAATGGTGTCAAGCCAAAATATCATTTTAATTTTCCTTCATTGGACAGTGAGCCACTGTGTCCAAAACGTGCCCTGTAGTTAAAGAACAGTCTGAATGGCTTTCTGAACGGGGGGTGGTCAAGGTGATAGGAAGGCAGGAAAATGGCCTGGGTATTACACTCCAGGCTCATAAAAGAAGAGTCGAGTTTTAAGGGTAATAACAGCAGATTCCCAGAAAATATTAAACACCAGCCGGAGTTGTTTGTTGGAAATGAAGTATGATTAAACATTCAACAGAGTAATCCTAGTGGGGATTGAAATTTGAATACCTCAGAATAAAACTGTCTTTCAGGAAGACCTCTTTTCCACAGATGGCACCAAGCTTTCATTGCAAGAATAAACATTTCCACTATTTACTTCCTTCTGGTTATGCTTCACCAACTCACAACAACAGATGGAAAACAGTAAGTAAAGAAAGGGGATCTTCTTGATTTGCCCTTTTTGCTGACTCACAGGGTCTAGAGACGGCATTAATAATGATTTAGACACTTGAAAACTATCTCAAATACTGTGCAGAAATCAAGATCTTTATTTTCATGGATAAAAATAATTTTTCAAGTCCAGCAGAGGAAGATAATAGATTATTAAAATTTTCCAATTTTATACTCTAGATAATTCACCCCCCAAAATAACACCAAATCGATCTCACATAACGTGTTCTTGCACATATTTCTGTTCTTAAAATCTAATTCCTGCATCATGGATACAAGAAAAAGCTCCCAAAGACACACAAAAAAGCAGGCAATAACCTCTAACCTTTCATTTCCTGTAAGATATGTAAATGTCTTTGAAGTTCCAGAATTTTATATTTTTCTTTATATATGACTTTCTTCTAAAACATTCTCGTAATCATGGTATTAAAACAAAGCTTTCCCCTTCCTCAACAATATCCACCTCTTTCCTGTTAGAATTTTGTCACTTAAGAGCTTTCATAGTGTCATAATAAATATTATGCTGGATTGGACATTCCTCTCACTTTAAAAACAATGTAGTTTTAGGAAAAATAAATGCACTGCATCAACTGTTTTCATCTAATATCTTCCAGATTCTACACATTTTGTCTTCAAATCAAAGACGATTACACACTTTTGTTCATATACTGAGTGCAAAATTACCCTCTCTAGGAATAAGTTTCCAAGATTTTTCATTTTGCTGTTTATCTTTTACATTGAATGTATGCATTCATATAATTGTAAAATTACACCTTTATGTAGATCAGTTATGGCTGCATTTGAATATCGTAAAACAACACATTACAAAGCGCTATGATTAGAGAAAATGGAAATTGTTAACATCTGGAATGAGAAATTTGAATTTGAAAGTCTGAAATTTTTCATAAAGCCTTTTTTTCTATGCTTGTCCATATTTCAATTAGTCCTCACTGTAACCATTTATCTGGAACAGTTTAATTCAATATACATGTAAATGTGTTGCACTGATTAAGTACCCGGTTAGAATAAAAGTTATTCCTAAATCTTTGTTAGGTGAGGCCATGGAGTATATAGCTTCTTATGCCACCTCTAGACCACAAAACCTCCCTACTCATATTCTTGTACTGACTTCCTTCTTTTGCAGGAAGAGAACATAATGGTTCCCTATTCTTCACTGACTTCAAGGGAACTCTTGCCTAGAATGTGCCATACAACAGTGCTGTATGCTTTTGCTACATGCCAGATGTAGAGCTACGACATTTCCTCTTCAACCTGATCTTTCCACAAGTAGGACTCACAAAGCTCTCTCATGCCTATCTTTACTCCAGTCCCAGAATTGGTGGTAGAATGCAGGCGGAACACAGCCTCTGCTAGCGAAGGGAGGAACTTGTCACTCTGATTACACCATGAGAGATTTTCATTGTCCTTAATGAGGAGATGGCACTAAAATAGATGGGGGCTGAAGCCTAAAAAGACTGAGTTGAAAGGTTTCCCCTCTACTTACATAATTCATGTGGAAAGCATTTATCATTGCTGTCTTTTCACATTACCATCTGTACCTACGTGCTCAATATCAGTTACCCCTTTTAATATACCTTTATTAAGGTATAATTCACATTCCACCGATTTAAAGTTTAAAATTGCGTATTTCCAACACATTCTGAGCTGTGAAACCATCAACAACACAACCTGAATTTAAACATTTTCTTCATCCTTCAAAAATGTTGCCAGTTATTCCTCCTTTCCCTCTCAACCATGACCTCCTGTTCAAACTCTGCAGATTCCCCGTGTGGCTTCTGCCACATAGCATCTGTGCTCTTTCCTTACTGCTTCTTTCCTGTGAGTTCATTGTTACTTTATATTGTCAAATAATATTCCTTCCTAAGGATTTACAACATTTACACATCCATTAGAATTGTGTATGCTGTAAGGACCTTAATCAAGCTTTTTAGAGTTATACTGGTAAAATCACTGAAAAGGAGAAATGTAGTACACAGTTACGACCTTTTCTTATGGAGAAATTGACCCGTTCAAGTGAAGCAATTAAGTGAACACGATTCAAGTACTTTCACATTCAGAAACTTTCAGAAAGCAGCAAACATGAAGACCATCAGCCCTCCTTGAGTTCTAAGGACAAGATTTTCATCAAAAAGTGTATTTTGGGCACCGCCTATGAAATGTGCAAACAAGTTGATAAAGATGGAAAATGGATCTAAATTTTTATATCTACAGTAACAGGCATAAGAATGATAGAAATTTCCCTTTGGGCTTCACAGAACTATGTCATAGCTTTGGAGACAATGTTAATATGTCGGCACATCTGGAGCATAGACTGACCTGGGAAACGTTAGAAATACTAGACCAGTATCAAACTTCAAGGAGTGAATTAGGGAAAATGTATGCATTTGAAAAAAGGGTGATCTATTTTGCTTTGTTCGTATTATCAATTTAGTATTTTGTCATAGCAAAACTTTTAACGTGGTCAAAACTCCCAGTGAACTCTTACATTTCAGCTGCTACTATATTCTTCAATAAGGAATTCAGGGTCACATATTAGAAAGGTAAGTTCTTCATGTCATAGACGAGAAAAGTTTCTGTTTTCAGGGTCAAAAGAAAAGATCAGTAATATGGGTACAGCTATTAGACATTAATACCTATAACACGGGAGCTAAAGATTGGTTTTTATGACATTATTTTTATATGTTCCAGTGTCTCAATATATGAGAGACATAATTGGTGAACATTCCTTTTATTGCTGTGTTTTAAAGGATTTAACAAAATCACATTGAAATAATTAACCCACCATTTTCTTCCCTTCACACTACAAAGCTCCATCTTATGCCCAAACAAAAAGTTTCAAGTTTTTTAGGTTATTTGAAAAAAAGAATCAACTAGACCAGCAGTCATCCGTGAAAACAACTGACATTTCATTTCCCATGGAAGGTAAATCCAAACGGCATGAGAACCTTTCTACTCACAGGTGTCTAAAGATTCGTCTGAATCATCAGGGCAGTCAGGGTCCCCATCGCACAGCCAGCTCTGAGAGACACAAGTCACATGATCGTGGCAAAGAAATTCACCAGGATCACACAACTGCTGATCTGAAAATGAAAATGTTTCAAAATAAAATATGAATGGCCTGAACACGAACATAGGAGCAATACAAAGGTGAAATGTGAGCATGCAGTATACAAAAGGTGAATGAATGTTACTTATACTTTCTGTTCAATAACAGAGCTAAACCAGTTAGTGATTTTTCTTAATTTTTGCTACTCAGGCCAAGCACATAGTTTTGAAATACTTGACTTTATTGTGGGTTTGCACAAGCTTTTCTGGAGATAGTTAAGACTTCTCTTTGTGTTTCCAACTATAGGCTTTATCATAGCAAGTACCCCTTAGAGGTGTTTCAGTCAGTTTTGTAGAACATGGTGACTCAAAGCAAAGCAGATACTGTTATGCATAGAAATTTTCCTTTTCTTTTTGCTCCAAGAAACACAAAAATCAGTAGTAAGTATTGCAATTAAACTTCATCTCTGAGTACTGAGTCTTACCCATCCATGTACATCATTCCACGAATTGGATACGCTGTGCTATAAAACTTACTCTCTTTGTCATGACTTACACATGGGTAGTTTCTCCCACCAGACAGCAAAAGTGATAAACTTCTGTAAAGTTTTTTTTTCTATTTTGAGTTTTCTAGAGTTGGTTCTGTCTAAAATATCTATAATTTTTCTTCCATGATTCAGAAGTATTTGGGATTTGCAGATGTTCTTCAAGTTCTAGTAAACTCACTGATACCAGTTTTTCAGGGTATATTTATTTATATCTTGGTAGCTGATTTTTAAAAATAATTCTTCTTAAATGTTTGAAAATGTACCAAATGAGACTGTTTCACAGAAGTGGTGATCTTTGAATGTGAAGGAATTTTGGAAATATCTACCCGCTTGACTTCCCTCGCAATTTTCAAATCCACATACGATATCTACAGATAAACGTACGAACACATTTGAATAACTTAAGAGAAACCATTATTAAGGAGATTTAAGTGAGCTCCACCAGAGTAACATTCTAAGTGATCCATGAACACATTAAGCCATCACTTAATTGGCATTTTCCTACTGCAATGTACAAAGTAATCATACATTTTACACTAAAAGGTATTTTATATTTAATAAAAGAGGGTATACTTTTTCCTCAAATTCACCTGTTCCTCTAACAACAACAGCATAATTTTCAGTAAAAATGTATTACA
The DNA here is from genome assembly GCA_004027595.1 of Dinomys branickii. Lineage (NCBI taxonomy): Eukaryota > Metazoa > Chordata > Mammalia > Rodentia > Dinomyidae > Dinomys > Dinomys branickii. Next base: position 69,556 of record PVLD010000792.1, read on the forward strand.
ATCTCCAAAAACATGAATCTTGAATTGATAGGTGTGGCTATAATAACTTTTGCTGTTCTTAAGTTCAAGCTCTCTCCTGAGATCTCACACCTGATCCCTTTGTATTTTCCAAAAGTGAACATCAACCCTGCACCCATCACTACTGCTGCTATAATTGTCTCTTTTCCTTATTAAGCTGCTTGACTCTAGGCTTGAGGCTACAAAACCAAAGATGTGGAAGTCAGGCTTTTTCTTCAAGGAGCTAAAGGACCGCTTGTGTTAATACACCAAAAAGAAAACAAAAGAGGGTGCTGGGGTTAGAAGCGGGTGACAGAAGAGGGAGAGAAACACATGAGACATCGTGTGGAGCTAGGGCGGGACACTTGTCTAGCGTACATGAGGCCCAACACCCTGCACCACACAGCCATGCACACACCCAAGCAGTTCAGGCAGAGTGAAGATTAATCAAGATTGCAAAGGCAATGTTATTACAGTGCATTTAAGAGAAAAATTCTACTGAAATTAAATGTATTTTAGGTTATAATAAACTTGGGTTTTGCCCACCAAAGAGTGAATGGTCTATGATATTTATAAATGTAGTCCAGGGCTAACGAAGGGGGCTTACATTTTGCTTAAAGTAGCACAAAACATTTGCATTTGATATAAGGAAAATTCATGGGATGCAATTGAGTTCATTTTACTTACACACCAAGGGCATCTACAATTTTTTACCAAATAATAAATAATAATATGTGATCATTTTCCAGAGCGAAATAATACTTACTAATAATTATACTATACTATTTAGAGGTATAAAGTAAATCTAGCTGGGCATGGTGGCGCACGCCTGAAATTCCAGCACTTGGGAGGCTGATGCAGGAGGATCGTTGTGAGTCTGAGGCCAGCCTGGGCTACAAAGTGAGTTCAAAACCAGCCTGAGCTGCATAGTCAGACCTTGTCTCAAAAAGATAAGTAAATAGATAGATTGATAAGTAAATAAATAAATAAACACAGCAACCTACACCAGCAAATTCAGGTGCTTGAGATGACAGAGTTTCTCTTCTTTCATTCCTCCAAAATGATAAAAAGAATACTGTATGATCAGTGGAAAGCAAATGGTTTCTTTGTAAATTTCATCACACAGGACGCAACAATAAGCAATCCATACTTGCTGAAAATATTAAGAATGAGAGAAGCCCACACAGAACCATTGAGAGTGTGGGAGGAGAGTTTCTCAAAACAGAGCAGAAATGGTAAGACCTGAATTACTGAAGCATTTGACTGAACACTGTAAGAAGTAATATTTCATTGCAAAACGTGCTGCACAGTTACTGTTGCAAGAGTGCGGTCCTCTAGAGAAGCACTCAGGGTGCCTGGGCTCCACCAGTAAGGACTCAGACGGAACCTGGTACAAATGATATGATCAAGAATTAGGAAGAAAAAAGCATTTCACTAAATAGTTGAAAGTCTTCAACACACCTGAAAGTAAACAGCTCAGAAACTTTTGGAAAAGAACAATATAAATGTAGGAAACTAAAAGACTGTGTGTGCACATGCACGGGTGAGCTACCTAAGCTGGGGAGTGGGGTATTAGTAGTAGGAAGTAACAGGGTGTTAATAAAGGCAGCTGCCTTTTGTACAGCAGCATTAACTCGAACACTTCTCTCTGTATCTTAATCTGTTCATTATTTATTTCTACAAATGTGTATTGAACTTCTACTGTGTTCTAAGAATTAGAGAAGAAACAGTGGATTAAAAAAAAGCAGAAATCCCTGTCATCATGCAGCTAGCATTACACTGGGAAAAGCAAAATAAGTCAGTTGATTTTGTATTAGAAAGTAAACCTTATGGAGATATACAATTCATTTACATAGCAACAACGGTTATTCAAATAAGGGGTGAAGAACGAGGGGTGAAACACAGCTGCAGACGAGGTAGTCAAAGGGCATGTCCCAAAGAACGCGGCGCAGTGAGAAACAGGCTTACAGCCAGTGAGCACGACACCCATTTGAAGAAAGGTCGTGTGTTAAAGATCATGGGCTAAAGATTTGAGGCAGAAAAGCGTTCAGCAAATTTAAGGGACACTAAAGACCTAAGCGTAACTGGAGGGAAAGAAGACTTAAGAGGTGACCAGCAGGTGTGTGGAGCAGATGGGGCAGGAGACTTTTGAGTTTCACTCAAAAACAAGGAAGTACAGGTTTGGAAGAGTCTGCGCAGAGTGACACAGGCCGGCTTACCAGTTTTCTTCAGTGATGTGGACTGGACCAAAGAGCTTCCCACTGCGCTGTCTCCTCTTTCTTTTAAAAAATATGTTTTATTTTGAGACTATGTCTTGCAAAGTCATACAAATGCCCAGGGTGTGTTCAAACATGCGATCCACCTGCCTCCGATTCCAAAGTAGTGTTTGTTACCAGGCCTGCCCTGATTTATTCTGTTAAGGGATTTCTCTGGCTAAGGTGCTGAGATTAGTGAAGTTGGAAGTAGAGAAATCAAGAAGGGTGCTACTGGAATAAACCCAGTGAGCCAAAGTGGCTGCATGGATGAAGATATTAATGAAATAGCTTCAGGACTAAATTTTATAAAGAAACTGATGCCAAATATTTTCCTTCTCATTAACCATCAGAATTTTGAATCGTGACTTCTGAATCCAAATATTACACTTTTTAAAAGTGCTGAATGTGGGGTAGTTGGTAACATCCAAAGAGAATCCACAATAGGCAGCGAAATAGTGAAGTCTGCAACTTTCAAAGATCACAACAGGAAACAGAGCAGAATTAGCACTCTGAGAAGAAAGTGAGAAGCGATAGGAATTGACAATGTGGCTCAAGTCAAAGGGAAGAGAGGCACAAGCGGGATCAGTAGGTCATTCACAGAAAAAAGAAGTAAGACTAAGTCAGGCAGAAAGACAAAAGAAGCAAACTTAGCTGCAGATAAAGAACGACATGACAAAGCGAAGTGAAGTAACATTTACCAAAGCTGGCTGGAATTTCAAGAATTGAGAAGGAATCCCGAATGACAAAATTCCAGTGCAGTAAGTGGCAGAAAGGTTCAATAGTCTTAAGGCCTAAAAGAAAGTTAAAAGTGAAGCAAAAAGATCAAACAGGAGATGAAAAGTGGAACAATTTACTCAAGAAAAACTCCTGGGGATGAACAAGGACCTAAAATATAGTAAGAGTGTTGACTCTGAGAAAACAGAAAAGCAAAGTGACAGAAAATTATTACTGAGTAGGGAAGAAAGGGATTGTATTTTCACCTCACTGAGTTTGCTCAAAGAACTGAGAAGCAGAATTAGTTTCTGAAATGCTCAGAAGGTGGAATTGGAAAAGGTGGCAAGTTAGAATCATTGCTGTGGGAATTGTAAAGGGATTTCTAGCAACTTGGGATTACTTCTCAAAAACAATAAAGATACAGCTAACATTTAAAGTAGACCTTTGAGAACTGAGTGTTCATTTTATTGTTTTAACATCCAAATGTTCACCTATGTTAAGCCATAGATACAGAATAATCCTTGGGAAAATCCCAGAAGAAAATCACTTAGGAAAACAAGTAAACCATCTACTCTTGATATGCATTCAGACACACAAACAAATCCATTCTGATTCAAAAATAACTTTTTCTGCCCCAGGAGTAAGGTATACTTAAGGTGATTTACCTAATGAGTCTGTGTGACCAGCTTTGAAAGCAAAATTCAACCTTTAGACGCAATTTACATTATCACAGTTTGGGGGATAGTTTTCTATGACCCATCTGTTCATTTTTCAACCAGATATTTCATTTCATGGTCAGTTTTCAAAAGCACTGATTTTAGTCTTAAAATGAGAAAATTTTCAGTTTTTCTGAGATGATTATTTTAAAAATACACCTACCACATTTAGGATCTTGAATCAAAAGCAAAATATTTTATATACATTTGTGTGTGTGTGTGTGTGTGTGTGTGTGTATGTGTGTGTATGTTTTCATTTATCCTATTTAATGCTTAGGCTCAGACTTCTGAGATACACTAATCTTATTTTAAATGTCTTTCTATTGTATGCAAAATAATATTTCACATTGTAGTAAAAACAAGAGGCTTATAAGCATGGAAGTCAGTTTACTTATATCCTAAGGAAGAATATCAAAGCTAGAATTATATACAACAGTTTATAATAATAGACTATCAAAAACATGAAAAGATTGAGACAGTCATAGTGAATAGGGTCTATGAGTTTGACTTCATTCTGTCAAAACCAAAGCTTAGTGTGATACTCTTTCTAAACTTACATGAAAGTATCCAATTACTGATTGTACTTGTAGTTAGAAATATGAAAGTTTAACATAGTCTGAGCTAAAAAATCTATAGATATATATATATTTATATATACTATCATTTTCTTATTTTAATGTCTGAACTAAACTACTTTTTATCTTTTAAAACAAAAACTATCAAAGTCAAAAACTCAAAGTATAATATACCAAAAGGGATCTACTAAATAAATATATTCACCATATTCTTGAGTATTTCACCATGATTAATTTTCAGTGATTTTATATCATTTCCCTTAAGAGTTGACTTGTTATAGATGAATAATTAGAATGAAAGTTTACTAAGAAATTATGTGCCTTTTCGATCATAGCAGAGAATTATAGGGAAATTTAAACAAAATAATGAGCTCTGGTTCATTGTTACACATAGATTCAAAGGAGTGTGCAGGCGTTCAATGACTAAATCCCTGGAGATTCAGATAAATATGTTAAAAGTAGGTTTCAAAAGAGGTACCAAATGAAATATTGGGAATGTGCTGAAAGTTAAGTTTTCAGGTGTAGTTAAGATCAGCACTGTTCTGCTTGTATCTCGTTAGCTTTCTTATTTTACAGGTGCTCAGCGATATGTTCTCAGAGGGCAAGGAGTTCTACCTGACTTCATATTTCCACTAAGAAAAAGACTTTGTTGAGACAGGTGCCCTCCCATGCTTAGTACAGCACCATTTAATATAGTCAAGATACAGTATCACCATAGTTACACATAGATGGGCAGCGGTGAGAAGAAACTGGTATATATGGACAGACTACTATTTAGACATAACAGCAACAAGGACATTATGTTAAGTGCAAATATGACACACATGTGACATACATGTGAAATCTGCAAAAGTTATATCTCCTGGATGTATAGAATGGTGGTTATCTCAGGGTATGGAAACTGGGGAGGAGGAAGAGGGGAGGGAGAATTTGAAAACAATCACAATATTGTTAGACTGGAGAGATGAGCTGTGATAGTCTACTGCACACTAAGGTGAAGGTAAAAAAAGAAAACAAAAAAGCTGAATGTAATTACCAAAAATGCATTGACATTTTAAAACAGCTGTAAGAGCAGATCCTGAATATGCTTCTCCCCAACGTGGTAAATGTTGAAGGTGATCTGTATATTTTTTACTCTGGATTCACTAGCACATAATGTACATGTGAATCAAAGTATCACATTTTGCCCCATCAATATGCAACATTTTATGGCATTCAAAAATTTCTAAAAAGAGGATTTTCATAGAAAAAAAGAAAGTTTTCTGAAAATGATTCCACACCATTTTTGCATAGAGAGTGTTAAAAGAAAGGCCACAGCAGTAAATGTATTCTGTGTTTTATTGTTGAATGATAAATACCTTTATTTAGTTAATCACTAAAACAAAACCAAGTTCTCCCGTGGTTAAAATAAAAGACTCTGAATAGTAAAGATTATACTCTATAAAATTACAGCTTTGGTGAAAACTAAACATCAAATATGAGAGAGATTCCATGTTATCCTCCCAAGACTCTTAAAAACTATATAGAAAATTAGGTTTTACAATAGCTGATGTGCATTGGTAATTGGGCCAAATATGTTAATGATAAGTTTCTTCCAAAGACATATTCCTTAAGGAAAATCCTAATTGTAAGTGTAAGACAGAATGAAACTCACCATTTCAAGCTACATTTGGATTTTCTACATTTGGGGATTAAGGTGGGGAGAGGTAGATTAAAAGAATTTAAGCAGTACCATTTTGCTTGGGACTTGCCTCTCCTTCCAAAATGAGTGCTTAGTTGACAATTAAAACTTTTTATACACTATAAGATCTATAATGATTGGTATCATTTATCTGTGTTAAATTCATCCTGCAAAATCTACATAGGCATAAAGTAGTATAATGGTCTTATAATGAAAAGTATCCATATTTCAATGGCATAATTTTAATCAATGATTATCACTGTCATGCAGGGATATTATTGATAATTTAGACTTAATTACTTGACACACATATGTGCACACACACCCACATAATATGTACACATGTTCTTGTATTTTAAAATTGGCATACAAATCTGCCTTGTGCTCAGTCATTTTTCAGGCTAAAACGAATACACCACTCATGTAAGAATAAGATTTGAAACTGAGTAAGAGCCCTGTGGTAGACTGAGCAGTAGCAACTCCCACCTCCTAGTATAAGGACACACCTCATACCGACTCCTGCACCTGTCTGTCTCTAAGAAGAACTTCACACACGTGATTAGGGGGAGGGCTTAGAGGAAGCGGAGTTTGGCTGGGATTATTCAGCTGTTCCAATGTAATCACAAGGGTCATTGTGAGAGGGACGTTAGAACGGAGACAAGTAGATGTTCCATGAGAGCAGAGATTATAGGTATTTGGGGAAAGAAGCAGAGGCAAGGAGTTTGGGCACCCAGATACCGTGTGCTGGGAAAGGGAAGGGAACAGATGGTCACTTAAAAACTCCAGAGCTCAACTCTGACCACTCTGGCGAGGCTTCTGGCCTTCAGAAATGTGAAGCGAGTGCACCTGTATTACTCTGAGCCACTAGATTTGTGATAATTTGTTATGACAAAATAAGTTCCTGGTTTCATTTTATAGATAAGACACAAGTATGAGAGTCTGATCAAATGAGTAACAAATGCCAAGCTATTTTACCACTGATTTAAAGGCCTTCTTCTTATAAGTTAATTTATTGTAGTTTGAACACGAAAATGAAATGCCTATTCTCTTTGATATCAAGGGTCAGGGAAAACAGAACAACAGAGGACAAAAACCATTGATAATGACTAAAAGCACAATGCAGAAGTTTATGGAAAACATGTTCAAATAACTGTTTAAAAATATATGAATTGGGAAGTATGTGCATATATGTGTGTATGTGCATTAAGTACATGTTTTCTTTCTTATAAAAGGAGGAAATTCAAAGGTATTCATAATCTATCATGGAAATTATAAGTAATTGAACATCTTTATACTTTTGACTGGTATTACCAAATTATCAATCAATCATTCTGCACACTGTTATGCACCAAGTGTTTTTGGAACTGCAAATGGCAGGGCATAGTTCAAAAACCATTTTATATAAAGCTAAGACTAAACTGAAAATTTGAAGAAGTACATTATTCCCAGGAGGAAGCATTGCTCATTTATCATTTCTATCATCATGATCAAATGAGAAGCACCTCTCTAAGCATTTCACATCCAATTTGACATACGATTTTCAAGGAGAAAGCCAGTATTTTCTTCCTTGATTATTTGAGCAATTGTGAGCTTTCTCATGCTTTTTGATAGTGATATAGAAAATCACAATGCACTCAGTATGGCCCTGTTTTAAACTGCTTCTTTACCGGGAAACACACACACACACACACATACACACTCACCACACATGCATGCGCGCCCCCCCCACACATACATACACCACACACACACATCACACACATGCACGCACATGCACACACACACACACACACAGATGCACCACACACACACACACACACACACACACACACACACACACACATAAAAGCCTTCTTTCTTTTTTGGACAAGAGAAAGGATATGTATTCGTTAGAATAAAATTGATATATTTAGCCTGATTCACTCCAGTTTTTATCACTAAATCAATACTATCCAGTTCTGTGTACCTTTCTAAAATTTAAGTAAAAATACTTATTTTTTATCTGCCCTTTGTCAGAAACCCACTGAAGTCAACTGGCAGACTTATTACATTTGTTACATTATATAAATACAATTTTGACATGTCTTCTTTGGAAATGTAAAAGAAAAAGCCCAAATTGTTGACATTTGCTTGTAAGCTCTGTTCCCTAAATCCTACATGATCCTCATCCAATTTCCCAGAGGCCACCAACATCCACATCGTTTTTCTCATCTCTAGATCTAGTGAGATGTGAGGCAGATGGTTTGGCTTTGGCTCATTCAGGAATGATGTAATATCTCATATCCATTCTGCTCTATTTTAACCACTATGGTTTTAAGTGCTGCAAGTTTTTATTTTGATTTTAAACCATCATGTTCAATCATAATTTCTTGTTCTGTTTTAAAAGGCCTTAAATACATTCACTTATTTAACATTCACTTACTATGAACCAAAGTAAGCACTAAGAACATGATGAAGACAGCAGGAATCTCTTCCCAAATTGTTGATGGTTTATCAGAGAAGTAAGGAAAATTTCAATAATACATTCAAAGTACATGAATGTGATGTAAGCTGTAACACAGGTGTGTTTGTGTGTTCCTGAAGGAATAGCAAATGGGACAAGTTGTTCTGTGGGGACAGGTAAACTGAGGAGTTGACATGGAGAGGACAGGCAAAGGAAAGAGTTAACTGCCCACCCACAAGCTATTTTTATCATCTGGGGAAACTGTTCCTTACCAGGAAGGCAGGAAAGTCCACAAGCCTGCTTTATCTTGCAGCTAGGCCATAGACATGGGGTTTTTAGCACTGTTTAGCAATGACTGAGAGACAACATCTGCTAGGATTCTCTTTGGGAGAGTTTTCCTTTCTACTAAAACTAAGACTGTGAGGATGAGCTCTCCTGTTTGGCCTCAAACTGTGAGCACTTAAAGTCTGGGCTGCTGTTGCTGTTTTGAGAGTATAAAGATGCGGCAGAGAATGAAGGCCACGCCGAGGACCGCAAGAGGCTGACAGAGCAAAGTTGCTCAGCACATGGGTGGGGCTTAGCGGAGCTCCTTGGAGCTCTCTGAGGCGCACCTGTGTCTAACCTCATCATTCGGCAGACACTTCATCAGGTTGTGCAATAGGTATCTTTATTGATATTTAGCCAAGTATATTGGATAATCGTGTTTTCATCCAAAAATAACTGATACTGGTGTCAAGGCAGCATCTCAGAAAATAACTTTAAAAAATTTTATTTAAGACCATGATATTTGCACACTGGATAGGTGGGAGATGACATTCAAAACAAAAGGAAGGCCAGAAGTGGGTAGCATGTCATATGAAGGGAGCATCCAGTAATTTATAACACTCAAGTTTAGATTCTATGTCAAAGACAGGCTGGAAATATGGCTGAATATTCCCTTTGTTTTGCTTGAGTATGGTCACTTTCCTTCTCTTTCTTTCTTTCTTCTTCCTTCCTCTTGCATTCCTTCCTTCTCTCCATTTTACTCCCTGCTTCTATCCCTTCTTTCTTTCTTTCTCTTCCCCTTAGATTTTTCTGCCCTTCCTGGCCTCTAGTCAATGTTCTAATATGCTTTAGTCAGCCATTCAAAGAGATGTCTTACTCTTTGTTATTTAAAATTCAAAGATTTTGAAAATAGTTTCTGAGGGAGAGGAAGTAATTTATAATATAAGTAATAATAACAATGTTAAAGATTTACTATGTGAAAAGTACTAAATTAAATATTTTATTTAATACCACTGTAGGCATATTACCTACAACTTACATATCTTGTAAGACTGTTTAGAAAGTTAAATGACTCTTTTAATGTCATTTATCTGGTAGGATGAGGATACAAATATCCCTCTGACTGACAAAAATCTTGCTTTCATAATCACTAAGAAGATTTTGTCAAGCTGAGGATTAAAATTATTTTGTGAGCAGCGACTTTGGCATCGGGAATGTACCACACATAGCAGCAGCGATGTCAAGGCATTCAAGGCCCCCGGTTCCTTCAGTCCCTGTAACCACTCCACCCTTCCTCACACAGGTCCCTGCCCTGCAGATGGAACTTTGAAGTCCCACAAACAGTATTACTATTTACACTCCACGTAACTATTAAAAAGTGTCATCGATCTTACAGTTCCAAAAAATTCCATGTGTTTGAGTTTCCATCTCTACAGAGAAAATACCTATTCCTGGAAGAAGTAAACTTTGCCTATTGCCTGTCTATATTTGTGAATAAGAGCTAAAAGGCAGCCATTAACTGAGATGGAGCCACAAGGGAGGCTTGGCGTAGACAGCGCTACTGAAGCGTATGAAGCAAGGGGACTGGAGCGCCAGAGACGTCTGCAACGCGACTGCGCCCAGCGCGTCCTCCTTGCCCTAGTCCTAGATCACAGAAGTGGGTTAAATGAACTTTGCTCTCTTTTTATTACATTCCCATGATCCAAGAAACACTGAAAATGTTTTGAAAGTTTAGAGGAAGAAAAGAAAAGTGACTAGATAATAATTTTATTGACTGCTTACACTTTGGTAGACATTTATCCAAATCAAAATGGTCAAAGGAGAAAAGTATCTATTCGCTGACATGGTAGGAGACGGGGACCAGGAAGGCGGGCTTCTGTTTTGGGGGTAACTATGAAATAGGAGGAATGGCTCGGCGAGTTTCTCCGGCATAAGTCTCAGTACTTCTTTAAATGAGTTCTCATGAAAGTAATTATTACTTTATCAAAAAGTTATAATGTAGCATTTTAATGTTAATAGGAAATTAGAAAAGGTAATGAAAGGGCTGAAAGGAATATAAAGTTAAGCCTTATGTTTTTATATGAAGATATAAACGCATTTATTTTCTCCTGTTACTTTATTGCTTTTGTTTCCAGAACTGAGAAATAATTGAGAAACAGTACCTTGTAATCTGACAGACTGCGTATTAAAAATCATGCTACTGGACTATGAAAATTAGGATGTCATTCTATTTGGTAGTTCAAATGTGGGGATATTATAACTGTACAAATTACATTTATGTGAAATAAAAAATGGAGATGAAAATTAAAGAGGCAAAAAATCAAATCTAAGCTAACCACAATTGGGCAGTAATTGTACTCCCGTAGATTTTTTTATATAGAAAAACATGTATACACTGTTAAGTTTTATAAAAAGGTAAATCATATATTGTATTTTTATGCAAAAATGCATGAGTCTACGAGATAAATATAATACAGAGATAACACAGCGCTACCTACGTTTTTCATATTTTAAAACACGTTTGAAAATGAGAACTACCAAAATGTGCAGTACTAGATAGCAGGTAAAAGCACATCCACTCTGCAGGCAATAGTGCTTAATTCTCTGACTTTAGATAACAAACTATTAATAGGGAAAAGTGATATGTCTCAAAATAATTGATTTATAGAATTTTTGATGCACTCTGAAATTGCCCTTCAAAGGTGGTGTTAAATTTTAATTTTAACCTTGTTTTTTTACATCATACTCCAAATCACACTGTGTCTCATCGTCAGTCTGAGTTCTGTTATTTGAATACTTGTGTTTATTTTAGTCTCAGAGATTTTCTGCATGTTTTAGACACTTCCAAAGACATGCAAAGTTTGAGATGATAAGAAATCCTGGGGAAAATCCCACAGAACCCAAACACTCTGGTGTCTACCGTATAACTGATGTTTACTTTTCAGGAAATTTTGAATTAAATAAGGTGCTACATCATGCCTGGGGTAAAATCTTACCAGGCGGTGTCTGTCCCCTAAAACAGCTCTTCAGGGCAACCCAGGGGCAGCCACCTTGGTACTTTCATAATTTAAAATTTTTTTTGTCCAACAATCCTCCAAAATGCACTTCTAGTTGGTGTAGCAGTCTAATTCTTAGGAAATGGTTTGTCCCTTTAATTTCCCAACAAAATGTAAAATAAGAATTTCCAAAAAGTTCGAACATTAATTTCACTATGTGTGATGTTGTCTCTCCTGCAGTATGTTATTTTTTATGGGGAGGAGAACTCAAAATATTTCCCCATTTAGGGGATGCTTCGCCATAGTTCTAGTTGCCCAGCCTCTGTTATAAGGCTTTGCACAGGCTGTTGGTAATGCTTGTAGCATGATGGGACTAACGTCAAATAGAAAAAATGGCACAGAACAAACCAGGAGAGTTAAGAATGGAAGAGCAGGAACGTGACAGCCAATATTGAGGCCTTCTTTGCATATCACCTTTGTTAGGAAATTAAAGGATACTTGTTATGCTTGGAATCTAGAAATTTCTCTTATAAAAAGTACAGTGTAATTCAGAGGAAAGAGTTGCTTCATTTTTGGCATGTTCTAAAGATTGACTATATTTTACAAGCATTATGTAACTCACTTTAAAAGTATACAAACACAAAACCTGATTTAAAAACATGTATATATATTCTTAAAATTTATGTATTCATATATCTACCTCTATCAGTCCATTCAAGAGACCTACATGTTTATATATATATATAAATTTATAAATTATATTTTAAGTATATGTTATATTCATATTTATTATTTAACTGTTTATTGCATTTATAGTATATCTGCATTATGTTTTATGATTATATTTAATAATAATTTACATAAGTATATAAATAAATTTATATAAATATATATTTATATCAATATAAGTACATAAATATATCAATACATGTATGTTACCAAATATATAATTACTGGCCTAATAAGTAATTAGCTTTAGGTTACACATAAAAATATTTAGGTTATATATAGAGAGATAAATATATATGTAGCCTTAAGACAATGATTATATAAAAATACATTTATATATTTATATTACATCTATACATGAAAAGCAAACACTACATCATCTACCCCTTCTACCTTGTGAAGATTTCCTATCTCCTTCTTTTCTGGTACATCACACAATGTGCCCAAAGTGTAGCCAGTCCAGACACTTAACTTGTAGCATTTGCAACTTCACTATTTTACTTTCAGCATTTATAATGTTTCATTCAAATTTATGTTGTAAAAATCATTCTTAAAATCTCATTTACATCATAGAGAAAAATTAAATTTTTTTCACTGAGATTAGACAAATCTGGAGATTGCTTGTGATTTTAAAATTCTGTTTTTGTCAGAGAAAAGAATAGGCGTATCTTAGGAATCCATTGGCTTCTCTGGTCAAAGGTTAATGAATAAAACATGTTGCATTCTACAGAAAAGCACAACAAACCCTCTGGATGTATTCATGAAATAAAACTTTTGTATGTAATACTAAAATGTTTACCTTTTGTGACAGTATTAGCAAATGACTGGAAAGCTGAAAGTGTAATAGTTATGAGACCAAAGATAATTTTTTTTTTTTTTTTTTGCAGTACTGGGGATCGAACTCAGGACCCTGCGCTTGCTAGGCAAGCGCTTATTCCACTGAGCTATATCCCCAGCCCCCCAAAGATAAATTTTTAAGATACTGTGCTTTGATTTATATTATTTACTAATAATAGCTTCTGATTGATTAAAGGGAGTATTTCCCACTATGATTAAATAAACTCTCTGAAGTACTTTAAAAACTTAATTATTTTAAAATATATTAAAAGAAACAGCTAATGAGTGATAAGGACAGAGAGATAATTAGATAATGAAGATTAAATAAAAATATTAATAAATGCCTTTTCATATATCTCGTTAAATTCATAAACTTCCCAAATGATGCTCTATTTTTTCAAACTAATTTTATTATTTCTTATGATTTAAAATAAATTAACACAATATCTCATTGTCTTTAATTATCTATCTAATTAATCATTATTCATTACATGATTTTCTATTTTATTATTATTCATTATATACATTTATGTTCTTATTTCCTAAGAACATTTAACTTATCTTTGATTTGGAAGCATAAATACAATTATGCAAATATTATTATCTTAGACATTCTTCAAAGCAGTTTAATTAATGGAAAATTTTGATTGAAACTATTCTCATTATTTAAACGGTAGCACTGTAGAATGTCAAAAGTTTAAGACGTCAAAAGCTTAAAATAATTCAATATTTTGATGTGCAGCAGGACCAGTAAATATTATAACATTAATTGGAATTATAAAATTTAACTCGTTGCCACACTTACAGAAAGCAATAGGTTAAGATCAGATGTTAGAGACACAAATGTATCTATAAGATTAAGGGTAATAATCAACACCTTCAAGAACTCAGATTCAGGAAGTTTTCTAAAAGTATAGCACTTCCAGGGATCTACCACAGTGGCACAGCGCCTGCTTGGGCAGGGGGAGGTCCTGAGTTTGACTCCAGGTACCAAATACATAAACAATAAATAAAAGGATGGTATCTTTAAAACTCAACATCTCCCTCTTTCTAGTTTGCTCCTTAATAGCGATGGTTTCAGTTTTGCCCTTAATACTCACTGTAGTCAAAAGGGATTGGACGAAATAGCAGGCAATGGTATGAATTTAATTTTAAAACATCTGCCAATTAAGGGTGAGAGTAAATGCCATGAAGGGTGTGGCGCTCTCCAAGGGTATGCTTCACCAGAGTAATAAAAATCTTTTGAAAGTTGACAGCTAAAATCGAAATTATACAATTATAACATTATAATACTGCTAGAGTCATGTTCAAATTGTAAGAGAATGACTCCTTTATTTCCTACCTGAGTCACATTAGTTCTGCAGTCAGACGCCTCTATTTCAGTCATTTAATTGAAAACTAGAGAAATGCTAATACATATGTTTTACAGAGGTTGAAAAATACGTATGTAGAATGCATACTATAATGAAGCCAAAGTAATCACCGTACATTACCTGTTGTTATAACTGATATTAATAGAGGATGTTTAGTGATGTTTTGGTCCTGGAGTTACATCTGAGGTGACAAGGGTCTCAGGCAATCCAATGCTCCCAGCAAATCTAGTTTAATAACTTTTCCTTAATACCGGTGAGGTCTGCCAAAGCATATTTTGATTTTGCTGTTTTCCACATGTACTTATCAGATAAGCAAAACTCTTTTTGTTTCTGTGATGCTGCTGTTGCTGTTCTAAAAGACTGTGTCAGTAACACACATACAAATTAACAAGATATAACTTAGGCATGAGATTGGCCAAAATAAGCATTCACTCCCTTTCTCTGATTTTGCTTCTCTGCAAAAGGATACATTGGTTCCTGTAGCACTATTTATTTTTCCTTCTGCTTCAGATTCAAAGAACAAAGTTACTGAGGGATAGTTAAGTCTTTTTTTAATGTAGTTTGTACTATTTCCACAGTCTGAAATATATTTGATAAAATTATTACTAGTGCCCATATGAGATTCCTTACTATATATGATTAATAATGGGTAATTTCACCTTTTTATTTCAAACAAGATCTATAACTTAAAAGATTTAGAGCAATTAAGTGAGGGAAAGTGTATAATTCTGAAAGTATGTTGGCTGGGTCACATGTGTGGGAATTTCTGTGAAAGTGTTGCTAGAGATAGGATGAATATGACACCGATAACAACATTAAAAGTCAAAGTTTCAAATCAAAATGCTCATTTTATTTTTCTCATATCTTGCTTATTTAAAAATATCAATTTATATAATGAACTGTATGTGTTACTTTTTCTACAAAAAAAATGTAACCTTGGAAATTTCTATAGAACTATGTTGAGTACGCACAAAAAAGTAGACTACAGGTACTAATTTTCCTGACGTGTTATTCGCCAGGGGGTACCCAAAGATGTGACAGCCTACAATCTTTACCTTGCCTAATTTTCACATTTTTTAACCTGACCACATTCCATGTTTCATATTTATTATCACGAAACAATGCTTGCTATTTGAGAAACTTAAAAGTACACCGAATCTACCAAACATCTATGCCAATGAGCAAATTTTGGTGCCTTAGCACAGCATCCATGTCAGAATGCATGGTAACATTTGCTATAAATACACATAATACCATACATAATAAAAGTATGTTTTTTATTTTCATAAAAGTCCTTGTTGATTTCGGTGATGTGCATGAAAAAGCCAAAAATATTTATTTTGTAGAGCCAGTATGTGAAATAACTCCATAAATGGAAACAACCATAATTTAAGTGTTGAGAACAGTTGCACTAATCATGCATTAATTTGAATGAAGATAAAAATGTGATCAGCAGATTTTCCCATTTGATGCAATTTTAAAGTCATTCAAAAACAATACCATAAATTAATGTAACTATGTTGT
Source organism: Dinomys branickii (assembly GCA_004027595.1). Taxonomy (NCBI): domain Eukaryota; kingdom Metazoa; phylum Chordata; class Mammalia; order Rodentia; family Dinomyidae; genus Dinomys; species Dinomys branickii. The sequence goes on from PVLD010000792.1 coordinate 85,660, forward strand.
TTTAAGTCTTTTATGATTATCTTGTTTTTATCCAACTATGCTTTAATTTACTTATAAGCATTTCTAAACATTAATTTGCACATTTAAGGACTGAAAAAGAGTCTTCCTTTTATACATCGAAAGTGGGACAGTATAAATTGCACCTCACTGCACCTCAATTTAAAACAGCATGGCCAAGGTTATGAACTCCTCTTTAAGGCATTTGTTGTTCACATATTTAACAATTAATTTTTTAAATAAAATTATAAATCTTGGGACGATTTCTTCAAAGCACACATTACACATATTGTATATATTTTAAATTGTTAAATTAAGCAAAATTTGGTTCTTCATTTGATTTTTTCCCTTGTTTGTCACCCTTACAAATTCCTAAGTCTGCTAAGTAAAAACTTTTGACATTGGCATTTAACAAACTTACTTATCTATGCCAAGATGCCCTTGTTATGGCTTCCTTTTTTATACGCTCTGCCTATGGTACTCTAGTGTCCGTTGACGTTGACTTTGCTTCTCTGAGAAGACATTTTTCCACTACCAATGTAATAGAGATGTTTTACTTGATATTTTCATCTACTTTTCAAGTCAGAGAGGAAACTTTGAGGAGAGGTATCCCCTAATAATTGTATCGTGAAAATACATACTACCTACCTTAGAAAATTAGTTTTTGCATTATCTGAATCAGAAACCCTGGACTGTGGCCTGAACAAAAGTAACTTCTTGTTGCTGGTTAGCATCTCTGCTGGTGGGGTCCAGAAATCTGAATTTTATAAAGTTCTTCCAGCAATCTGTTGGCACATTAAAGCTGAAAAACTGTAACTCAAGGTGTCTGTGCTTTGTTATATTAGATAGTAGCACTATTTCATCCTGATCTATTACTTAAAGAATTGTTCCTCTTCAATATATTTTGTGCAATGCAACATATGATTTACACTCAATTTGGAACAATAAAAACTCTTGCTAATGTAAGATCCCAATAATGGTCTCAACAGCCTAACTATATTATTGAGGAACGCACTTCATGCCTTTAAATTCCTTTTCACATTCTCTTACAGATGTTATTCAGACAGAAGTTCCAACCAGAGACTGGGAAAAGTGTTAAGGGTTCTGGTGTATTACTGCCTGGACATTCTTTAAAAGAAGATATACAAAACCTCAAATAAAAAATAGGAGTAAATAGTACATTTACTTAAATGTCAAAGAAATTATTACACATTGCAAATTTTAAAAGTACACAAGCACATAAAATACTACTTAATTAAAACTAATTTTTATATGGGAGGGCGTGTTAACCCACACCTGTAATCCCAGCACTTGGGAGGCTGAGGTGGGAGGATAGTTGCAGGTTTGAGCCGGCCTGGGCTACGTAGTGACACCCTGTCTGAAAAAGGCAAAAAAAATTATTACCTGATGAACATAGGCCTATTATCATTTTTGACTATATTTATTTTAGGTACATGCATCTTATTCCTCTTTTTATTGGTACTGGCACTGAAACTCAGGATCTTTTGCTTGCCAGGCAAACACATGTGCCATGAAGCTATATATCCCTGGTCCCTTCTTAATCATCTTTTAATCAGATATTTTGCAGAGAGAATAGAAATTGAATCTAGTTTTTTTCTTCTGGATATTTGGTCAATATTTTTATTGTCACCATTAACTTGAAAAGTTTCTCTAAATTTCATGACTTGCTATTGAAAATACTCTGAGAAGCTTGGGGAGACATTTCAATCATTTCCTGCCATATATGAGCTGAAAAAATGTGTAAGAATTTCCTACAGACTTACTCTGAGGTCTATAGTTAGAAAGTTGCTTTTGCTTGTTTCCTCATTACTCACACTTTCAAATGTGATTAGGCACATGTATACTGTGTTCTGCTTTCGGCTGTTCACCTATGTGTCAGTTTGGGATACCTTCACACAGTGCTGCGAACCATAGTACCTATGTGTGACATAGTAATGAATAGCTTAAGTACACACAAAAGTAACTCAAAATCACATAAACTATATAAATCACATAAATATACAATCTATTCATTCCCCACAAATAAGACTCCCAGAATGTGCAGTAATTTTCATCTTTACTCTCAGTTTTCTGTAGCAATCACACCACAGTTCACCGCACTCAGTTTGTTTCTCTAATCCTTCTCCCCAGTGATTTGGTTTTACAATACACTGCTGACCTTTCAAAACCCCTGCTTTAATTCTTCAGAAATTTAGAAATAAATAAAATGCCACACCTCAGCACACACAGAGATAGGACTACCGAGACTCAGCCCTTTCCCATTTCCCGCTTCTCTCCTGTACTCTCAACAGTCGAATCCAAATTGGCTTATTTTTGTTCTTTCATGAATTTTCCTGCTTCAGAGCCTTGACAGATTTTGTACGTCCTCCTTAGACCAAGCTTCTTTTCTCCCGCCCACTGCATACCCAGCCTACTTTATGACTGATTTAAAAACCAGTTCTTCTGGGAGACTTGAGTTCTGTGCTTCTCAATAACTTGCTGTATTTCTGTGTCTGCAACTCTAACTATAGTTACGTTTGCACACTGTTCAGTTTTCCAGGTTTCTCCTGACAGTAAGCCTGTGTGGAGGTAGGAATTATGCCCTGTTAGTCATTCTCCACCAAACACATTAATACATTAAGTGTTTACTATAATAACAGAACAAATATTGGCAAAATATTTGCAGTCAGATATACCGAGACATTTTTATGGCTCCATTAATTATTTAGATTTTACATGAGTTGGTTTGTTCATGTATGAAACAGGAATAATTATACAGACTTCATGGTTGTATTGTGAAAATCATATATGTATACATATAACACACACACACACACACACACACACACACACACACATATGTATAAGATAAATCATCAATCCATGGCATATGCACTGGCAGATCCGAAAACATGAAAGTACATTATTAGTATTTAGTATAGGATAAAAAGTTGTTACAATTCTTCAGTTCTTGAAAACACATTTTCTTTGACGGATTGAAGGCAGCATTAATAATTTTATTGTTCAGATCAGTGTTCAAGGAGGCTTACCCTGTCTACCTCACCGGTTTTCAATACCTTTCCCCATGGAAGGTGCTGATCAGTGGTCACCCTTGTGGTATTGCTTGGTAAAGTCCCACTCTGCCTACACCTCGATATCTGTTTCTTGCTCCTGTACACTGTTCTACTTTGACCAAAATTTCTTCTTCATATTATTTTAATAGAAATAACTGCCTTTAGGAAAGATGTAATTAGAAAGGCTACCACTCAGTGTCCTGAAATTTCTTACTTCTCTGGCTTGTTTATCTTTTCCTCCAGGATGAATCCATTTGTGCAAGAGTAGATCGTTTTTCTTCTTTTATCAAATTTTGCCATTGAAATCGACATAAAATTGGCACAGCCGTGGGCAATAATTACTCACATGCACACACTCCTTTGCAAAATGAAAATAAAATCATCTATAAAGAAGACTGAGTAGGCAAATAAAACAATAATATTTAAATTGTGGTAAATGGATTGCAAGGTAGCCTTTCACAAAAATATCCTTTTTCCCTGTTCTAGATTTCTTCATACACATTTGAAAAGGTTAAGTTGCTTTATTAAATTAAAATGACTTTGATGAATATTTTGACAATACATCAAATAGTTGAATCAATTTGGAGCTGCAAGATTCAGGTAGAATCATAGTCACAGAAGCCTTTTCATGTCATGAAAAATAAATTTAGAATTTACAGGCTATAGCCAGATGTTCTGGCAAATAACTGTAATTCCACACTCAGGGAAGCTGAGGCAGTTAGACCACAAATTTGAGGCTAACCTGGTCTCTATAGTTAGATACATTAAAAAAAAAAAAAACTACCAGACATTAAGAAAGACAGAGATATAACTTAAGTATCAAACAACAATAATTAGTTTTCTTAACCTAAACTCTGAAATCAAAACAAGCATATGCAACCACTGAGACTGTGAAAATAGCTTCAATCATTCATTCCCATTGAAACTCCATTTGTTTTTATAAAACTAATTGAACCAGTTATTTCCTAAACTTTTCACATTTTATTTAACAACTCTTGGAAAGATATGGTACTACATTATATCAAAGTTCTACTTGAAATTCTATGGTTTACTCTGTCATATACAGTATTTAAAATTTTAGCTTATATGTAGTTAGTTAGAAATTTTCTACAGTAGAGAAAAACAATTTTTGGAGAAAAGCTATATATATATATATATATATATATATATATATATATATATACTGTGCCATGCTTTCATGAATACTTTTGATAATTATTATGTTTATATAATTCTAGTTAAGTCAAATAAAACAACTCTACTAAAATAAATTAAGTACATATTTTAACATATGGCTAATTTCTTCCTTGATGCTTAATTATAAGACATAAATTTCACAGTCTCTTTCTCTCTCAAAACGTTTACTTTTTGATAAATGATAAAGAATCCAGTTCAACACTGTCTCCATCACTTAAACCTATGGGGAAAAAGTGGGTCTGACTGGGAGTATATTAGCAGTAATTCTGTTCCTTGCCCTGGTCCCCTCACTAACAACCCAGGGTCATGGGATTTCACATGCAGCTGGGGACACAATGGGGAATTAACTCCAAGTAAAATATGAATATTAGAGGGAGAGACTCATCAAAAATATTTCAGAGTATAACACTGACAGATAGGAATAGTGAGTTTAGTAATCAATAAATATTCCTATAGCTTCTTGGAGTCAAGTCCTTTTCTAGGTTCATACAAAGTTGAATAACCTTAAAACAAGAACAATTTATCAATAAGATTAAACATAGATTTAAAAGGCAGTGTCCGGAGCAAGTCAATGTACTAGAAATAACACATCAAATCTCCAGCATCAGACACAGAAAACATATTCATCAAACACTAATTGAAAAAAACATATATAATTATTTGTCCTAATCCAAGTATTTACAAATGGTTCAAAGGATACAGAGGAAGGTATCTTTTTTTTTTAAGAATAGAGAAGGGCAGAATGAGATTTTTCTTAAAAAGCCTTGAAAGGAGGGCTGGGGATATAGCTCAGTGGAATAAGTGCTTGCCTAGCAAGCACAGGGTCCTGAGTTCGATCCCCAGTACTGCAAAAAAAAAAAAAAAAAAAAGCCCTGAAAGGGAAAAATCCATAAACTGTGCTTGAGTATCACGTATGGAATTTCCAGGCAGGTAGAGAATGGCAAAAGAGGTGGCAGAAATACTTCATAGGAAGCACATTGCTGAAAGTTGCCGGATCTCAACAGCCAACAGTCCACAGTCACGTGATTACAGTGTGCTTGGCAGGAATATTTAAAGTGTGGCCAGATAGAGCTTGGTGCAACTATGTTTTCGGGGCCATGTTTTACATCCTCAAGTATTTTGGACTCTTTCATCAGTAGAAAAGAAACACTGAATATTTAGAGGTAAATTCTAAACAATGTTTCAAAGGAAGTGCCTCTGGTGGGACTGTTAGTTCTACCCAAGAATGTTGTTAGCAGTTAGTCCAAAGAATGAGAGATAGGAAATTAAAGATGCGCTATTCTGAGGTATCCAAAAGCAGGTGGTAATGTGGTTCCCAATCAGAGTTGGGAGGATGGAAACACCATAGTGGATTATTCCCTTAAATTTTACAGGAAGAGCACAGAGAATCAGAGCTCTACACTGCGCTACACAGTGTAGAAAAGAAGCCACAAATGGTTGTTGAAGGAAAAAGAAAACCTCTGCTTGCATCGCCCTGAGGAGGTGGAGATGTGAAAGATACTGGACAGGGCTACTTCCAGGAGGAAATTTTAAAACTGCAGGGTGCACAGGGTGGTCATGGTCGAGGCTGGAGCAGGTATATTGGCTTTTTTCTTCTGTTTTCAGTTTTTACAAAAGACAAACATGGAAACATATCTTTGATTTATGATATAATTCCCAAGATGCATAATGGTTAATAGATATATAACTGAGGCATCTCATAATGGAGTGAACTGAAGCAACATCATAAAGAAAGAAGATTTAAAAGGCAATTTATGGAATATACTTTTCCAAAACAGGGAAGGATATTTCCATTAGAAGTTAAAGCATCATTTAAAGGTGGGCAGAGTGAATGAGAACCGAGGAATTTCCTATCTAATGAATTTCTTTGCAGGATAAGTGTGGAGAGGGGGAGGTAAGGTGTAAATAGTAGTGACACTGCAACAGAATGGGACAGTCCGGTAAAATCCAGTCAACTCTTATCGGTCTCTGATGGCAACGATTACGTGAGAGTCAGACATGCAGAAATATGTCTCATGCTTGATGCATAACATCACCTCTAAATCAGGTCCTCTGTTCCAACCCCAGCTGGGATGAGGAAAGCATATTTATTACCTAGCCATCCAAAACACCATTATGGATTCTCAGAAGAATTCCTCCATCAAAATAAAAGATATTTCATCATATCAAAGGTTTTCAGAAGGTAAGGGGAGGGAATCTGCCTTGGAATATTTCACTGGAAAATATTTGTCTACAAAGCAATATAAAGAGAGGAAAAAAGCTTAGATAAATGAAGTAGTATAAAATATAACAGGGAATTCAGAATGGCGGATTAAAATTTCTATCACTTCTGTAGGTAAGCATTTTCATTATCTCATCTTTTGTGGTCATACTTTAAATAATCTGAATTTTTAAGAGCTAATTTGGTGTATTATGAAAACACTTACTGTGTGCTTATAAATGTGTTCATAATAGGAGTAAGGTATATTTAAACATTTATGCTAAAAATATTTGTACATAGTGTACAAGCACACCTATACAAGAGTATGAGGTCTTTCCCAGTTTATACTTATTGTCTAATATATTTCAAAGTAAGAAATTATAATCATTGTAATCATTACATGTGTTGATCACCTATTAGGGAAATTTTAAAAATGAATATTTTGATTTTTAGGAAAAGTAATAAAAGTGGAGTGAGTCCTATAGTATTCAGAGAAGTATCTGCCTAAAATGTATCATCTCACCAAACGAACATTCTATTTTATGTATCTGTGAAGAAACTAGGATATCTTCAATGTAAAGGCAAATTGAGTTGAAATTATTTTAAGGGGAAAAGTAAACATATTATTGCCATAAATGTGTAAATATACCATGATTTAATGTCATTAGAATGATTAATATCATTTACAAACTCATTTGTGAAACTCTTTAGAAATACATACATTTGTGTTAATGTAATTAAAATATTTAGTTCAATTTTATAAATGAGGTGAAAAAATATAAAATGTATATAATTTATCCATGACAAATATATTCCTGAGGATGAAATTTAATTCCTGTGACACTTCTGGTTATTTCCCATTATTATCTAGAACCTCGCGGTGTTTTACTTTTTGAAAAGCAGGAAGGATCAAGCAGCTGCTGTAGATGAAACTACCATCAATAGGAAATATTAAAACTCTCAGCTGCTGGAAGCTGGAGGTCACCAGCAGGCCTTTAACTAATAACCTTAAGTATAATTTTGTAATTCATATATCAATTAACTTTTTATTAGTGTCACACATGACACTAATAGTTAACAATATTTCCTCATTCTGCTGTCTTAATTACACTGTATTTGTGCTGAACATGAATATCTCAAGATCAAAGTTACCAAAATATGTCCTGTAAGGGTGACCTCTAAAGCATGAGGTAAATATGTTCAAAATCTATAAATAAATAGTGGAAAAGTATCGATTTTATTTCTAAATAATATTCAGAATTAAGGCAGAGTGGCATTAAAAAGTAATAAAAATTACATGTAATAACTGTTCTAACTGGGATATTAAAAATATATTTGTACTAGTGATTTTCCATAAAATAATCATCTATATAGGTGAATTAAACACAAAAGTGTGAACGATGTTCTTCAATTTTAAGTAACTCATTATGTACAGGTAGCAGGGCTGTTGGAGGATGCAGCGAAATAGGATTTTCACCCAAGGTTAACATATTCCAATCGGCATTTACGAAGGAATGGAAAAGGCACTGCGCTGAGCTTAGAATATTAGAACATCTGAACAAGATCGTAGGAAGTAGCGTGGCAGGAAATGAGTCCAGTGTTTTTCCATGAACAGTGAGAAGCAGCAAGGAGACAGTCCACAGGACAACTCTAGAGACATAACTATTGGAGAAAAAGACATGCGAATTCACAGTGAGGAGCTGTGAAGACACCGTGTTTTCTGATTGCCCTTTTGATCTTTAGACTCTGTGGCTCTTGGACCATATTGAGGTTTTCTTACCTTTGGATTCATTCTATTTTTTCTGTAAATCTTCTGAAATTATGTGTAAGTACTTATCTATGTACAGTGTATAATTATAAGAAAAATCTTTAGTTCTCATCATCATCTTAAAGATAACCTTGACCTACAAAACACTTGGAATGCTGGGTGATTATGGTAACATTTCATTTATATATTTTATGATAAGGTTGCCTTTGTAAATAAAGAAATGAGCATGAAAGACTGAAAGTTGTGTGAAGAGACCATATTTTCTGCATCCTTTTATCTTCCTGAGCAAAAGTTGTCACATTTTCTGTATAGTAACTGGAAGCCAAGAAATGCTGTTTAAATGTAAATTAATGGACGAATGAAGAATGAATGAATAAAAAGTACTAGATGGATAAACTGAGATTTTTTGTACCACTAGATCATTGCAATTCATCAAAACGATAGCATGAATATTCTTAAGGTCAACTATAACTTAGGAAGCAATTCTTTTCCATCAAATTCCATATATACTGTTTCAAATAGTGTCATGGAAAACGAGCACAGGGCACAAAGTGGGTTATTTGGGAGTGGACAGAGAGTGTCGTTAAACCGAAGTTGTATATCTCACATTATATTTATTATGTGAACACATAAGCTCAGCACCATCTACCAGATCCTAGGCTTGAAGTAAAAGGTACAGAGATTCACAGACAAAGTAATCTACAACCTAAGCTACTTCACTATGTAGTAGAGATGTAAACATATCAAATAACATAAAATAAACACTAAACTCCAAAGTAGAAATCAAAGTTTGACAAAATATAATATACACAAAGTAACACCAAAGGACCACAACCTACTTCTCATCTAGAAGAGCCTTTGCATTTAATTTGCAGACTTGATACAAATGTGACTAATATCAGCTGTTTATTTCCAAACTTTCCTTGTGCAGTTCTCCATCTCCTAGCTGAATTTAATGATTGCTTGCATTTTTCCTCTCATCAATCTATTGAACTCTGATAAACCTTGTTTTTCTTTGGCATCTGAGAGGATAACATTAGGGAATAAGTGATTATTGTTTCTTAACTACATCTTCAGCACATAGCCAGCATCTTTGTACACCTGACTTCTTATTCATATACTCAGAGTTCCTTGTGCATAGGGTTATTTTTCTGTATTTTGGTTGAATGATTCAGCAGAACTCAGTGATAATTGAACACTGATACACAAATTGTAACCTATCAGGAAGAATTTCAATTATTTGCTCTTTTAGTGGAGAAAGTAGATTTTTAAGTCAGGTTGAATTTATTCACTCCAGAAATCTATTAACTTTCTAGCACATAGAAAGGTCTACATATGAACATATAGAACACAATTTTTAATTGAAGTGGGTGGGAAAATTAACAGTGAACCTTGGAAATAAAAGTCCACTGGCATTTGAGCTTTTTCTCTTGTGTGTATTATTACATTTTAAAGTAAGAAATTGAGTAAAGAGGTGGATGGTATGCTTTAGAAGTATTGAGACAGAGTAGCTGGTGTTCCTAAGTTTTGACAAAACAATTTTTTTGCTTGTTTGTTTTTACCTTCTGTGCTTTAGTTGGTAGGTACAAATATCCCAAATTTTGGCAATTTTTTTTAAGGCTTAAAGAGACTTCTGTGCTATTGTTACTGGATGTAGAGGGGCTCATACTGTATTCCCTAAGTGTCTGAACTGCTCCATTACATGAGAAGAGGCTGTAGGTTAAACAGTGGTGATATATACCTCATATGCATGTTTCTTCACATAATGGTAAGAGCAGTCAAAAAAAGAAAGCAGATGAAGCCTAAGATCACTCCAGATTTAATGTGCAGGTCATGTGTGTGCTACTTTTCACATGTCTACATAGAAATATGGATCACTGAACATGTTTAAGTATTATAAATGAGCCTCAAACACTAAGAGTGATTTGTACCAGAGGCTATTCCATATTAATTTTGATTTTCAGAAAATAATTTAAATTTTAGAGCAATCTACTTTGGAGGATCTTTGCGATAGGTAGGGGATGGAATCTGTATACCTACTCAGTTGACTAGCATATCCTGGTCTTATGCAGTTTATTCTTTCCTTGACTATTTCAGATACATAATGTACAATGATTGTATTTCAGCTTTAGTACGACCTACAAAAGTAAAGAAATTGTATCTTACATTCTGCTAGAAGAAAAATCAACCTGAAAATATTCTGTAGGTACTAACTAATGAAAAATAATTACATTTCTTGAACCTACTCAACAAATAACCTAATTTGCCAAATAAGAAGTCACAATAAATTTATCTTAACATAAAGCACAGAACAATTGTTTACTTACAGTTATCAATTAGTGAAATTAATGTAAAGGTAAGTATTAATATTTTGCTATTACAGGCCTGAGAGACAGCTCTGTGGCACTAGCACCTTCCTGGCAAGTACAAGGTCCTGAGTTTGATTCCCAGTATACCCCTCAAAATAAATAAATAAATAAAAATATTTTAGTATTACAATAATCTGCAAGTATATAACTTACCGGCATTTGTTAGAGAAAATATTAAACTATCAAATTACTAGCCATGGAATAAGGTTTTATACCTTCTGTCAAGAATTTTGCACTCTTGGTTTGCACCGTAATTTCACTTAGTCATCTGAGGTACAAGTGGTCAAAGGTTTCATTTGATGAATGAATAATTTTCATACCAACCAATCACACAGAAATATGAATGCCATATTAAGGTGGAATTAAAAATTGAATCAACTCTCTCTATATATTTATTAATATAACTGAGTTTGCATTTGGAAAACCTTTCACTAAAACACTAGGTTACTTTGATTAGAACAATTTTTTTGAAAGAACAAATTTCTCTCTCCAACTTTTTCCTAAGCATCTGTTACAAGCTCAGATCTATTTTAGCAACTTAACAATTAATGAAAATATGCAGAGATCCCTGTTCCTATGGAAGGCAAGAAGAGTGTAACAAACAAATTCTGTACTATATCGCAAAGGGTAAAATATGACACTCAGATCTGTAAAACTAAATGTAAAATTCAGATAAAAATATGAAGCTTTAGAGTAAATATGTCCCCAAATTGCATAAGATATGTACTGAATTTGTTTATTGTTTACCTGAAACTAAAATTTAACAGGGTATATATTATAATTTTATTTGATAATTCAAGCAAACACTTGGTAGAGTAAAAAGGAATCTGGACCACAAGAAAGATACAGTAGATGCCAGTGGGGAAAATTGTGTAGGAGTACTGAAATTTGATAAATGTTTGATGGAGGTAATGTACACAGGCAAAGAGGTATTTGAGAAAGATATATTCTAGGCATAGTGAAATCTTGTGCAGAGACTCAAAGACAGTGTTGTGTCTGGACTGACTGACAAATAGTTTATTCTGTGATTTAAACAAAAGGTAACCCATGAGGTGCTAGATACACAGTGTCAACTTGATTGACTTGAGCACTGCCTAAGGGACTAGCAAAGCATTCTTTGGGGTGTGTCAGAGTGAGTCATGGAGGCTCGACGTTGGTGTGACTTGGCCATGTCCTCTCTGCTGCTCTTCCCTGCTCTGCTTGCCGACACCTTCAGATGAGCAGATCTACTCCACCACATGCTTCCACTGTGATGTTTCTGCCTTGGAGTCAGCAAGACCATGGACTGAATCCGCTGAAACCAGGAGGGAAATAAATCTCTGCATGTTTAAACTTTTGGTATAGGGAAGCTGATTAATATACTACTACAGCTAACCAGAGGTCAAGAAATTTCTTAGAATTGTTATATTTGTCACTACTATAATTAAATACAGGCTGCCCATTCAGAATCATATTTTCTTATAACAATTACCATTGATTTCTTTGTTTTAAGATAATGCCAGTTCAAGTGTATGGTCTAGGGAAAGGCAGTGTTTTTTTTTTTTTTTTTTAATCTCTTTCAGACATAAACTGATTTCTAACTGCAGCTAAATATTTCTATCAGTTATAAAGTACATGCACATGTCTTACCATTAATACTTCTCTTGAACAAAGTAGCTTAACTATCTTTCACAAGAGAATCCAGGTTAAAGTAGTTTTGTTGAAAATGAATAGTTTCTTTTCAACCACATCTTGAAAATAGTTCTACTTGTACTAATGGTAAGTAATGATGAAATTTAATCCCTTAATCGAAATCTGAAAGGTTTCATTTAGTGATACTCTTATGAGTATTACAAATTTACTAAATTTTAAATATAAAAATAGAATTTATTCAATTCTTGGGTATAGAATAAATAACTATATTATTTTAAAAACATAACTTTCTAAAAGATGTATTTAATTCATATCTTCAGAGTTTCTATTTACTATGTAGCAGTACTATGTACCTGCATTTTTTAAATCGAGTATTAAATTTGGAAAAAATATGCAAAGTAATTTCTTTTTCTAAACATTCATACTAGAAGAACTAGTTGTTGCCTGAAAAACTGATCCTCCCCTTAACCTTTTATTTTCAGTGTCTAATCACAGTTTCATTGCTATTAACCCATTTACAGATAATGCTATTTTTTGTTTGTGCTTGAAAGTAGGATCGTTGAGGATTACACAATACAGTGTCCTATAGCACTGAGAACAATCAAAGCTGCAGTCGTAAATGGAAACCATTGTGTAATTATCTGGGATTCAGCTCACGGTTGATATGTAGAAATAATCACTCTACTGTGAACAAAATTGTGAAAAATGACAAATTACTCTCAATGTGAAATAAATTATATATAGAATATATATAATTATATATAGAATAGAAATATATAATTTTCATGTGCTTATAGCAACAGTGTTTTGTGTTAAAATATTACATGATCTAATAACTAAGTTGTATTCTGGTATGAAGTCATGGTAAATACATGTGTCTATGAAATAACTAATCTAAGTAGAGCTAACGTTTTGTGTTCGACTATTAATAGATGTTAAATTTTGACTTATAAGCTAGACCCAGAATAAAATACTAAGAAAAGGTCATGGTGGAAAACCTAAAACTTAAGCATTTGTATGTCTTCAATAGAGAGATGCAAATACTAACTCAATATTCCATTATTTTTAATACTTAAGCAGCTGTGTGCTAATTGCATTAACTGCCATTTTTTGTGGGAGGAATCTCTGCTGACATGATTATATCTTCTGAAAAACAATCTCTGACTTGGGTTTAATACCTTGATTATATTTCAAGAACCTATTTATAATAAACGCTACAATGATGAACATCTACTTATATATTTACATTTGTTGCTAGACTGATTTTAAATTTATGTGATAGTTTCCATGAAATTTTAGGAGTTTGTGGGTCTTCACAAAACAAAATCTTAATGATTAAGAGGGCTCTAAACTAGAGATTTACTAGACATAAATCTTATTAGGTATTGTCAACTACATGATCTGAATCTTTTTCCTATCCTTTGACTTACTTAGCTATAAATGGGGTTAATAATATCTTTATTATACAATAAGTGTTGGTTGATTTATTATACATGATATGCTTAGACGCTCTAAGACAAAATAAGCATATTGTGTTAATTCCCACTTTTCACTACTGTACTCATTTTAATAATCCTAGTAAGTGGTTAATAAATATTTCATCATACTTTATGTGGCCAACAAGTTAAGGTGTGGTAGATGAGTAAATGAATGAATGAAGAAGATAATCTGAAATAACAGTACTTGTTGTCAAACCTTGAATATTTCACAGAAGTGTTATGTGTTTCTTGTACACATAGCTTACTTTCAAGACCTATAAAGTATAGTTAGATTATCTTATAGTAAATGCTTCAAGTGAATACTGCAATAAATAGTAAAATCCTAGAAAATTTCTGATCAAGTTCAAAATGTTTCAAAACTAACACTACAGCTCAATAATACAATAATCAAAATATTTAATCATTTTTAGACTGAGTGTGAAAATAGAATCTATAGCTCCTTTAATAGTCTTTGTTTGAAGTTACAGTTAGAAACAATGAAAAAGTTTAGCTCCTTAATCAGGTTTTTGCTCTCTTTTTTGTTTAACAAGTGATGTTCCTTGTGATCTTGGCTATATTTATTAATGTGTACATAACATGACCAACAATAACCTTCACGACGAAGCTACAGCAGTAACATTCAGTGTCTGATGCTCTGAAATTAAGCAAGCATTAACACATTGGTAAGACAGGCGTTGGTTATATGTAATCCATCATTAATGTAGAATGGTTTTGTACTGAATTTCATTCTGTTAAAGAGGTCACTCTGTAGTTCCAATGAAGCTTTCAGAAATAGCTTAACTAGATTGTACACAAGATAATGCCAAGGTTAATGTCTATGTTTTAATTAAATGCATGATCACAAACTCAGTTGTGCCCTGAGTGAGACTCTAATACAACATCATGAAAGTGCAGTTCATCTCTGTTCTACTTAGTTGCAAACCTTTTGTCTGAACGACTAAAATAAGGTACAGTTAAAAGCCAGTGTCAATTATAAAACTGGAACATATCTCTTCTATAGACTACTATACTTTTTATCATCGTTAAATTAGCATGCGCTTCAGAGACGATATAGAGACAAACTTGACCAGGTATCATTTCTCAACATAACAGTTTAAGAAGAAGCAAAGCACTTTCCATGTTGCTATAAATAACTGCACTTGGGCTTCTCTGGGTTGGAGACAGCAAATTTCCATGACCATTTAATCACTAGCCTCCGTGCTGAGGCAGTCGGTACAGGGAGAGGCCAGAGGCAACAGTGTATGTTCTTCACCTCATTTACTAAGTAAATGTGTTGCTCAGGGAATAGTGCCATCTGCCAGCAGGGATGACAATTTAAATCTACCAATACAAATGGTGATTCTAAAGCTTTCATTCACTCCCTCACTGTAGACTGCTTTAGGCCCTATTTAATCACATCGCCCTTCCTGCATGCACTGTACAGCAAAGAAAAGTGGAACCAGCAAAACAAGCTAATTACCTCCACTCAGTGTAGTTAGGAGAAGTGTAAGGAGAGTCAGAACGCAAAAAAATGTCTTCCTGGTTGCCTTCTGCCCTAACGTCTGGTGATCTTCTACCCACCCTGCAGGCCTGGGTTTTACATATTTTTCTTCAGAAAGACATGTTCTCTAGACTTAATCAATTTCTCCCATTCCGACCCCATACAACTTTACACAAGCCTATTCTTTATCATGTCTGACACTATCAAAATTGAAATGAAATAACTCAGGATATAATCTTTGAGTAACTCCTCTTTACTAGACTGCTGAGGCCTGTGACTGAATGATAGTTTTATCTTTTCAATAATAAAAACCCAACACTTAGAACAGTATCTAATATACAATAGATTTATTCAGATAAATAGATGAATAAGAAAACTTAAGCCCACTTTCAAAATAGTCCTAAATTTACTTACCAAGTTGCAATGATTACAATAAAGAGCAAGATTTAAATACAATGATAGCTGTCTTAGGACATTTTGTTGATGGTACCCATTCAGAAACAATAAAAGAACATTTTCATTTTTTTCTAAATGCTATGAAATTGTATATTAATGTATAACATGATGAATTGGAAGCTGCCTGAATGAAGGTGCAAGATGTTGAAAGAATTTTATGAATTTCTTCCTGGATATCTTCTATCTTATAGCAAACACATTCCACTCTAAATCCATCAATATCCTCTTAGGATAAAGCAATTGCTTCGTTCCAAGGAGGTGGGGATTTCCATAGCCTCTTCCTCTTTGCCTGATACCTGTTTGGTGTTTTCCCAGCTTCTAGAACATCTATTTGGTCAATGACTTTATCTTTCTTTGACTATTAAGTATTTTTCCTTCCATGAATGCTACACTTCAATTATCTTAATAATTTATGGCAAATTTCCCTGTACATAATTCAGCACTTTCGATGGAAATATAGGAAAGGAAGGCAATCATTACAAGCAAGTGACAACAGCAACAGTAATTTATATCAGAAGGAGCAGAATTAAGGCACCACAAAAACAGAATACAAAGCAAGCATTACAAACATTCTCCTGACATAGGGTTGGGACATATTGCAAAGGCAGATTTTAAAAGAAAGGAAAGAAACCTACTGAGTGTAATTTCATTCTGTAGCTCCAATTATTCCTCAGGTTGAGGTAGTAGGAGTGCATGGAAAATATAGAGATAATCTCAAAGGGAAAAATAAGCAAAAACTTTGATAAATATGATTATTACAATACAAACACATTGTATAGCTTGACTGGCAGCACAGAAAGATTATTCAAAAGTAGGAGAAATAGTAATCAGATTATAGAAATAACTTGGGAAATGCCAAAAGAGTTTTTAAAGGGGGGAGGGATATTTAAAACATATGAAAAAGAGAATAAAATGATGACAGCAAAAGTAATACAATAAAGAGCAAAAATTAATAGAAATAATAAACCACAAGGTTTGATGGACACATTTCTTACAAAATACAAGACAAGCTGATGAGTAGATTGAAAATGTAGTGAGAAAATAGAATATAGTTACATTTCAGGCGTTATATTTCATAAAAGAATAAAGTCATCAATGGTGCATTCTTCCATTTAAAATCCTGGCTAAAAATGGTAAGTTTATGGGAAAATGTATATGGTAAATTATAAAACAAGAAGTACAAAATGCAAGTAAAGCAGCAATCATAAAAGTATGGAACTGGTTATCAAGGCTCCACCTCAGAATTCTCATAGAATTTCAATAATTTATAGACATATTTTACCAACATTTTGTGAATTGGTTATCCCTATATTAAATAAATATTCTTTGTAAAAAACAAAGATTTTTTTTCTTTCCCTAGAAACATACAGTGGATGCTCTGAACCATTGCAGACAATAGCACAAAAGGAAATGTTTAGTATATTCCATAACTAGTTTATGAATGTAATTGTAAAAGTCCTCAATTTAACAATTAAACTAATCCAACTGTGATTAAAAAATAACCTACTTTTTAAAAAATAAAAATAACATACTTGACTAGAATTTCCTTCCAAAATAGTAAATGTCAGAATAATTGACAAATATAGATATTTATTAATAAGTAGTATCATCATATTCTTACTTGGAATGATATGAAATATTTGATAGTATCATTATATTTTAGTAATAGAATTCCCACATATAAGGCCATGAGTTCCATTCCCTGTATCACAAAGCAAGATATCTTGACGAAATCCCAAAGCAGAAAATTACATCATGAAAATTTACATATAAAATTCTTTTAAAATCATATATTGGAAAAATAATTGTCTAAACATTTCTTAAAATCTAGGAGTAAGAAGAGGAGCTTCTGGTCACTTTTAATGTTCATTAGCTGCAAGATTTTAGCCAATTAATGACTAAAACAGAAATATGTATAAGAATGAAATACGATGAAGTATAATTTATGGCTTATGCTCTTTATTTGTTCAGTCTTTTCAAATCATATGGTCATAAACATAGAAAATCTAAGGGAACAAGTTTAAAAGTGTTACATCTATTAAGAATATTAAGTAAGTTTGCATGGCTATAGAATTATAGATAAATAATTAGAAGAGATGATAGTAAGTCTGTTTACTTAAAAATAAAATATGTATGATGTAAGATTTAATCTAAAAATAAATGCATAGTCCACCATAAGTGCTCTGATAAGAAGTGCTGAATATTTCAGAAAATATGTACTCTTCATGAATAATATGACTCGATGTTGTTGAGATATACATGCTCGTTAATTTATAAATCCAAATAAACATCATTAAAAGCTCAAAAAACGCTTTAAGAAACACCTGCAAAAATTATAAAGGGCAGTAAATCTAAAATGGCTACATTTGCTTTGGAAAATAAGAAAATGTTATCCCAGCAGACCCAATGGGCTTTCATTATATTTAAAAGTATGTGGAATAAATGCAAAAAATAATACAGTACACTAAATCAGGCCAAAAACCATGGACTGGACCTTATATGTAAAGCAACTTGATATAGGGATCATACTGAAAACTGGAATGGGTTATTTTGAAAATGCTAACATAGTAAAAGCTGTTCAGTATAAAATGACCAACTACTTGGAGAAAATTCTGATTTTGTATAAAAAAGAGGCCCTAAATTTCATCTAAATGTGAATATAGTAGACCTCAGAGCCAATATGATATAGATGGCTTTGTAATAAGGAGAATGAAATGATACTGTTATATGTAATGATTAATGAGTGCATTAGACATTTTGAAGTAATTGGATAAGGCATGAACTGCAAAAGACATCAGTAGCATTTTTCATTATATTTATAATTTATGAAGAATTCTCGAAATTATCAAAATGAAGACAATATCCACACAGCAATGTGAAAATTACTGCGTGATCACCACATAAAAGGCGAGCTACCATAAGTAAGAAAAATGTAGAAAGATGAATGACTTCACTAGCACAAAAAAGGAAATTTACAAAGCAACGAAACTGCTTTACTATCAAAAGTAAATGACAAATGCCAACTGTTGTGCACATTGTGACAAGAACCTGTGACAAACTAGTGGAGCTGTCTGCAGAGCAGTTTTTTTCATCTACCGTATGTACCATTGCTGAGCAATTCCATCCTTTGGTATAAAAATACAGAGAAGTGTTTTAGAGACAGCGTTTAAATGCAGGAATTGAAACATTATGCTGGGACACAGGCATAAATTAGAGGTGTCCTAGACAAATGCAACGAGCCATCTGGACTAGTGATATATGTGGTGAAATATTCATCATGGCAGCGTTTCTATTAGATGGTATTGGGTTCAGTTTAGGTATCCATCACCAGGGAAGGTGATAAGTAATGCCTGATGTATGCATTCGCAGACAGTGGTGTGCTCTCCAAGAGGAATATGGCCTAACTTTAGACCTTAAAAATAAAATCTAGAATGTAAACAATGTAAAAAGAGAATTAACTTTAGAAAAATATCACTGGGTGCATTAAAAATAAATCTGCACACAAACCAGATGCGTAGTTTCAAGAATATGCATTCAAATATAATAAAACTCTGCAATACAGACAAAAAGACTTTATAGTTCAAAAATTCGATGGATGGGCATCCATGCAGGGAGAGCACAGAGACGGCAACAGGAAAGCAATAGGAAACAACAGAATAAAATTTAACTTCGGGAATTCGCATGAGCAAGTGGTAAAATCCTAATGTCAAAATCTTTCAAGAACGGTTTGTAGTGATAATATCTAGGTGTCTATGGGGAATTCTGGGCACATCTTGGAGCTTAATAAATGTGACTGAGTGAGTGTCTCAGTCAGACAGATTCTGTAGGTCAAAGTTCTCATAAGAAGATAATTTTAACATATACAGTTTGGTTCTCCTCATTTGTCTGTGTTAATTTTTAGTGGAAGGTAATAAAAACATATGTCAAACATAATTTTGTTAGTTTAATGTACTAAATAACTGTCTATTTTTACTAATGCTAATTGTTTTAATTATTTGAAATTAAATACTATATATGTAATATTAAATAATTTTTTTCATTAATTGTAAAAAATTTTTCAGCTGGTCTTTCAACTTTTCCTATTGGGTAATCACACTGGCTACAAAGAATGAAAACTTTATCTCTTATTTCATATCTTCACATTTTTTAGAATATTAATTGTGATAACATATTTTATTCATAATCAAACTGTCATTATGTTTTTTGTCTTAATTTCATTTTGACTTTAGTTTAGATACATACTAAGCATGTCAAAGAACCACAGTGTTTCCAAACAGCTGAAGTTTTAATGTCTTTTAAATTAAAAACTCCTGTCATCTTATTTAAATTCCCTCTCATATAGCATAATACCTTTCTGATAAAATACGTGAGCATAATGAAAATGTATCACAAAATCAATGTAGATCATGTTATCAAATGACAAAATCAAAATAAGGCTTTTACATAAAAAGTTAAGTTCCTCTGCCAAATTCTCAGTTTTAAGTAAATATGACCATGAATCACTTCTAATGAAAGCACTATTTGTCTTATAAATACATAGAGCTAAAAGATACTGCAAAGTTTCTACTCCACATTTTAAAAAATCAAATTTAAAAATTCCATAGCCACATCCAAACTTCATACTGAGGTCTTAATTCTATTTCAAAATTTTACCTAAGAGATTATATTTTAAATTGAATATCTATAGGACCAGCCAACATCCATAATATCAAATAACATAGATTTGCCTTGTGTTTCTCCAAATATTCTTATTACCTTTTTAATGAATGATCAAATTTCTGATAATCTATCACCTGTGATCTATGTCCATATATACCAGGACTACTTTTATATTCATGTGCACAACTATTCTTTCAAATTCTCCTTCCTAGCAAAGTTCAAAACCAGAGGAAAAATAGGTTATGCGAATCTGTCCCTGTGGTCCCCAAGCATTCACCCAGAGTAATACCAATTTCCTGAAACATGCACAGTTATTCGTATTTGATGAGTGTGGAATTCTTTATTTTTTTCCTCTATAAATGAAAGGAATACTACAGATGCTGACATTAAACATACTGATGGGAATTATGATCATATGTCAGAAAAATATGTAACTCCTCTGGGCTCTGTAAGAAGCCGACAGCATTCCCATAAAATATTAACTGCTGACAATAAAATCTCTCCACAAGGAGATAGAGGTTAGTAGAAAGAATCTGGAAGCCCTCAACAATGAATTTTGATTAACTGGTGAGTTGAATTCCCTTATTCTAGTTCTTTTCAGGCTTTACATAGGGTAGATCAAAATGCATGGGAATCGCTACTATATGTTCATTAGGAAAATGTTTGAAAGCTATAAGAGATGTTGAAGTTCTCTCAAAGGAATATGTGAATAGTAAAGAAGCAATGATACATTTGAAAGAAATGGCGAGAGTAAGACAGATCCTGTTCTGCTAACCTCTGGCAGAGTCACAAGCTTACTCCCCTTGGTGGGCTTCCCCTAGCAGGCCCTTTCCTTTAATACAGCTTGCGGTCTTTCACAAATATGATTTCTTATTCTGACACAACCATAATAAAGTGTGCCCAAGAATACTCACATTAGGGTTTATTTTATAGTTATTCATCTAAGAAATGTAGATAGCTAGGTGAAAATTTGTTGTTTTTCAGATATCAAAACATGGCTTGAAATTACATACATTAGCAGTGCAAAAGTAAACTTTAAATTTCCTAGGATATATGCATTGCAAATAAAGAAATCAAAATATTAGATGGGCCTTAGAGTGCATTTGGTATTTTTCAAAGGTAGTGAGTTAGTTCTGACTTGGACAACAAGTTTTTATTGTTTTGGTTTTAAAATGAAATTCCAAAGAGTAAGAACAAGAAATTTGTATAAGTTTGGGGAAAGTTAGTCCAGATATATATCGTCACATGTTCAAGGTTTTCCTGATACATAAAGATAGATGTGCTCATCAAGAAAGACACTTATTTCCATAACTGGATTCAGAAATACGCTCGGTTTTACCAACAGTCTGCCCCCAACCCATTAGCATGGGAACTGGTACATTGGACAGAGTTTTCTGAGATTAAGAAAGTCAACAAGGTTCACTTGAAACAGATGGGCTGGAAAACGTATTATCACCAATCCCAAGGGATATGAGGAATTGGCTACAGTCTTATCAAATGAAGTCAGGATGTCTTGAAAATTGTAATTTTCAGTCTCCTACTATAAAGATAAATAAACTAATGAATTAGTAATTGAACTTTTAATTTTATTAGACCAATTCTGATATTTCCACAAAAATCTGATTTTTGTTATACAATGTCTTCTTTTTTAATATCCTGAGGTCTAAGAAGTTATTGGCTTGGAAATCCCCCAACTGATTATTTGTCAAATGTATATATATGAACATTTACTTAGTAGTTAAGGTAATAAAATGATTTCTTGGTCATAAATTGTTTTTCCTTAATTTTTATAGTGCTGGAGTTCGAACAAGGAGCCTTATACCTGCTTGGTAAGGGATATACCACTGAACTACTTTTCTAGTCCTTATTTTTTTTCCATTTTGAGACAGGGTCTTGCTAAATTGTGCCGGCTGGTTTTTTTTCTTTCTTTTTTTTTTTTTTTTTTT
The DNA here is from genome assembly GCA_004027595.1 of Dinomys branickii. Classification (NCBI taxonomy): domain Eukaryota; kingdom Metazoa; phylum Chordata; class Mammalia; order Rodentia; family Dinomyidae; genus Dinomys; species Dinomys branickii. Next base: position 107,937 of record PVLD010000792.1, read on the forward strand.
GCGGTACTGGGGATTGAACTCAGGACCTTATGCTTGCCAGGCAGGCACTTATTCCACTGAGCTATATCCCCAGCCCTAACGAGTTTTATAGTTTTACTTATCTATTTCTTTCTTTATTTATTTGGCGGTACCGGGGATCAAACTCAGGACGTTGCACTTGCCAGGCAGACGCTTATTCCACTGAGCTATAACCCCAGCCCTGCCGGCTGGTTTTGAACTTTTATCCTCGTGCCTTAGCGTCCCACATAGCTGGAATTACAGGAGCAAAACACAATGGCCAGCTGCATGAATATATATTGTTTTCAGAATATATTTACATATATCGATTAAATTGCCAAGAATAGTTAATTTTGCAGTAAAACTTAATAATGTGGAACCTGAGAACATATAAGCTTTAGTAAAATGTTATATGACATGACTATCGTAAAAATCCAAACATAGTGCTACATCATCTCAGTAATGAAGAAAGAGGCAAGTATGTCCTATGACAGATCAGGGAGTAAAGGCTCAAGTATTCTATTTTAAAAAGGGTATTTCAGCCCATTCGGGAAAGTCCAAGTTATTTCACCACGTTGGTGCAGTTAGTTAAGTAGCCATTAAGTAAAACTAAACAAACTGAGCCATGCCATATTTTTCAACCAAAAATGATCTAGAAGTGAGTCAGATATATTTAAATGAATGAGAAAAAATACATATACTAAAATAAAACTAGCACATATTACTTTTACAATTTCTTTACTGGAGTAAAGCACATTGTAAACATAATTTTAAGAACAGAAAAAACTTAGAGGACAGAATAAATCATAAACACATCATTACCATGTAGTGAATCTCAAAATATATTAGTTTATATATATCATATGGATTTATTAATTTAATTTCAATTTTACTAGTAGAAATATATTCTAATAGAATTTCTAGGTGATAATGAGAAAAGAAAAAAGAAAAACAATATTTCCTATGTAAAGAGCATATATCAAGAATATATACTTTTATTTATTATGTCCATATTAGTATTTCTGGTTAGGTACCCATTTTAAGAATAAATAAAATGAAACAAAAGAATCACTCCTAGATTTAAAATGTATAGCTTTTTACCAAAATATTTAATTTATTAAAATTCTGGTATAAAGACTGTGAATGTTAAACAACCTTCTACAGCCATCCCCATGATATGTACATACTTTTTAACATGTGTGCCTTAAAAGCTTGACTTCTATCACTAAGAAAATCGTAATGATTTTGAGGGATCATGCAATGTAAAAATAATGATCTCTTCTTCAATTGTTAAATATTCAGTTTCAGTTCTGGCTGTTCTACTTAGGTTAATGTTTTGTCAAGTTGTACAGATGGAACTTTTATGTATTTTCAAATACCCTACAAAGAAAAGTCTCACTTTTTGTGCCATTAGGAAAAATTTTAAAGTGCATCTGTACATTTCAAAGTGTCAGTATATTTACCAAGGAAAAAAAGTAGAAAAAACACCTCTCCTTGAACTAAATGAAAATATAAATTATACAAAGAAACTTAAGTATAACAAATAACTTTATACTTCCTATTAAATTTTTGTTTTACATGATTAATCAACATGAAAGGAATATCAAAGTGAACTGAAGAGAACTAATGAAAATTCTAGCTTAAAATGAGCATATAAAAATGAAACTTTAATATTAAAAATTAGTAGAAGAGACTATTTTCTAACAAATAGAAAGAATAACTTTGTGAGAAACAGTTGAATGTGTATTAGTGTGGTATTTCATATTATTTGAAATAGATATATATTCTAATCCTCAAATTCATGTATCAACAAATGTTTGCAAAATTAAGATAGCTACTATGAGTATCCTAATTAAAATATTTTCTTGTTATTTACAGGGTAATAGAAAGGAATCAAATTCATTATTCTGAAAATTATGCAACAAACCATTACATACAGCAATCAAATCAATAGGCTCAAAAAAAGTATAATTGTTATATTCATGTAAACCTGTGAACTAATTTCCAAATATTAATCATGAGTAGTATTCATTATATAAACATCAAAGAAGCACATGTTTTTAAATAGCACCAAGAACTTTATGCTATGTCAAAGAGAAAAATGTTAAATCAGAGTATACTCAGGTAATCCCTAATCATCTAAAACTCAGAGCATAATTTTGTACAACAAAAGCAAAGGAAAAATGCAGTTGCTATTTCATCAAAGGATCTTTTACCATCTTTTTTAAATGCGATGATTTATTTTTAATTAACAACTGATTAAGCAGTATTTCAAAATTTTTCTAACACCACATACGACTACCTCCTAGGTAATCAAGGCATTAGACGAAAATTAAAACAGGAATATCATAAAACGCTGATAATCTACACCTGCATTACACATCTGTTCAAGTTCAGTTTGAGGGAAAGATAAACTAATCCATTGTCCATTATTTCAGAACGTTAAATAAAATATTCACGTAATCCTTTTAAGAAAATATAGAGCTCATAATGTTATGAAAAGGAAAACTTAAAAATAAAGGCTCAGAAGTTTTTTATAAATTGAAAAACATTAGAAATACATATAGATATGATTAGTACTAAACCATGTTAATAACGTAACCTTATTTTCTAGTAAATAGCAGGTTTTAGTAGTCAACATTTAAACCATAATAACTATACATGTTATTTTAAAATGTCTCAAATCCTTTTTATTAATAAAGATAAAAAAGAGCTAAAACAAAACTGAGTTGAAATTTTCTAAGTGCGGGCAAAGACATACTTCCCGGTGAGATATATGTATAAATATGATATAAGCATAATGCAGTAACATAACAAATTATGGGTCGGGTCCAATCTTGCAGAGAAAGGAAACACTTGACCTATGTTTTTGGTTTGCTTTCTGTAAAGAGAAGTCAGGTACCAAAACAAAGGTGGCAGCTGAGGAAGTCCCCGCCTGCCAGCCTTTGGGAACATAGGGCGAGGCAACTCATGAGGGAGCCACCGGAAGCACTCACAAAGACACCTGAAGCAGAGCAATTCTTCGGAATTTGAATTTTGACCAAAGTCAGGCATAACAGATTTTCTTTTATTTCTGCTATATGTGAACAAAATTGACTTCCAAAGAGGGTGTCTCTTCTTTATCAAGTACCTTAACGGGAAAACATGTTCAGATTTGGGAAAATGCAGTTGAGAAAGGGTGATTTGCCTTCCATACCAAAAGGAGGAGAGTTGGGCCCCGAAGTATAATGCTAGACTGGAAAACTCGCAGAGCCTACTGGGAAGAAAAGCATGATACAATGACGCCTTGATTCTAAGACTTTCAAAGGGAGAGAGGGAGAAAGAGGAGAAAGCAAGGCAGGATATCTTTTGAGCTTACTAATGATTACTAAGTAATTTTTTTTTTTTTGGTACTGGGGATCGAACTCAGGACCCTGCACTTGCTAGGCAAGCGCTTATTCCATTGAGCTATATCCCCAGCCCCTAAGTAATTTTTGATAGTGAACTTTATAAAAGGAAATTGACTTTATCCCAGATATTTCACGATATGCATGAGGCAATATTTCAAGACTAAGACAATGGCATTTTGATCATCCACTTGGAACTGGCAGAGATTTTTAGAAGTTTGGGACTGTGCCTTGACCATACATGAAGAGTTCATTTTAAAAGTATTTGGATAACACCAGGCATGCAATGTCTCTTCTCCTCTTACTGACTAAAACCAGAAATCTGGATTTTAAAAATACATTCAGTGCAACACCATTTCTTGGAATACAACACATATGTACTCCACCAATACTTCTTGAATTAATGACTAAAAAACCACCCAAAACAAAAGAATTTACATTCATAACAATTGGCAAAATTAGGTATCCCCTTGTGTTAAGTTAGCTTAAAAATAAAATGTGGCAATGATAGTTATACTTTCATTATATGTAATAAAACCAGTTTAAACAAACAAGACACCAATATGAATAGCAGAAATAATCCAGGTGTCTTAACTGAAGGTCCTACGCAAATGCAAAGACAATTAAGTTAAGTGGTTTCCTTTTTTATGCAATAGAGGATTTATTTAAACTATGTAAAAGCAAAGATCACATATGAAGAATGTCTTCTAATGATAAATGTTTTTCATTTTATGAAACCTTCTTGAATTGTATTTGGTTTGTTTACAAATATATTCCAAGCTTCTTAGCTATTGGCAAAATGAAGCATAACCTCTCCAAAAATCTCCCACTAGTATGCAGTGTATGAATGGCTGCTCTGAAATGGAGTAATTTTATTCTAGCAATTCCACAGTCTAAGAGTTTTAACACAACTCAGGGGATGAACTCCAGACTCACCTGATCCAGCACTAAGACAAGCCTGGTCTAGATTATTTTAAACAGTGAGAATCTCATTTCATCTGCTATTTTTATGCCTCTTCAGACATGGAAAATTACAATGAAAATCTTTTGTCCTCTCATTATTAAAGGGTTTAAAGCAAATAAACAGATAACCTCTATTTTAAAGCTAAATACATCAGCCCTATTTTCACAGAACCGAGTTATACAGACTTTCCATCTTTATGGAATTTTTCCTGACACTCATTATATGACACCCCATGGCACCCAAATGAACATAACATGGGGACAAGTCCCACAATTAGAACTGAGTGTGTTTTACTGTGAAATGACCTTGGCTTTCACAATGTCACCATAATTCAGACTTAAATTCACCATGGTGCTCTCATTGAAATTTCAGCTGTTTTCAGCGAGTTCTTACTGAACCAGGTATTTCGACTAGGTTTAACTTGTTTGTGTTTGTGCGATGACTTGGTGTGCTCTGATGGAGCAGTTCGAACCCAGGATCTGTGAATCTCTGCTAGCTGTGTGGCCTGCACTATTGTTCTTCTCAATTAAAAATGGGAAATGGACTCTCTACATTTTTGGGTCATTTGTGAGACCATCTTAGAAGTGGTACATGAAACGCAGACCACAGGAGTTGGTATGTGACAGCCATCTGACTGGAGATACTTTCCATCTCTTACTCTTCCAAAGAGAAGTGCGAAGTCATCTCCTCTATTTATTCTTTCTTACATATTTCAAGTTACACAGGCGCTGATAAAATGACTACCCTGCCCTATTTCCCTCGTTTTGTGGAAGTCCTCTCCTCTGTCTTCTTAAACAAGCACCCTTCACCCGGAGTCTACAATTACCTGATACGGCTTTTAAATCTTTTTCGGTGCTTTAGCGGAACATGAACCACTGCCTGCTTGGTACTACACACACAATTACCCGTAAGCCTGCGTTATCTGTATGTAGGCCTCCCGTACCACAATGGAGAACTTCAAGTAAAATCCAGGGTTGTTTTTTTTTTTAAATAAAAGTACAAAAACATATTAACAAACAGACACCAATTAGCATAAAAATAGTACAATCACAACTGATATATAGACAAGGTGACATGGTCTCAACAGTGGTTATTGCTTTATCCATTGATATCTTCGAAGTGTAAATATATGAACCCATATAAGGGTTGTTTTATTTTATCACTTTTTCCTTCATGTAATACCTGACCCATAGACATAAATTAAATTAAAAATATATTGGCCAGCTTTACTGGCAGGACATGGTTGGATATCCAATTCTGAAATACAGTTAGGATGATCCAAGTAAGTAACTTAACTAAAATGTTTCCTCTACTTTTAGCTGGATCTTATCCTCCCACTGTATCTTCTAGTGAGAATAACCAAGAAAAATTGCATTATATTTTGACTGCCCATGTTTATTTACTCAGATCACAGTCATCCCATTTGGCTAGCTTTTCCTAATTGCAGTTTTATTGATTAGAATTGACATTTTAAAGTAGAATTGACATTTTTTTTTTTTTGGTTTGCACCCACAGAAATTCACACCAAACTTTATCCATAGCCCTTTCTCTTTTTCATTTTCAAACCAAGTCTTGTTAAGTAACTGACTTCTCAGGCTTGAACTTACTGATCTTCCTGCCTCAGCCTCCCAGCATGTTATACCACCATGTTCAGCTCAAAACCTAAATTTTATTTCACCTATTTATTTGTTCATATGCTTCTCTCCATTTTACATTTAAACGCCTGAAGTTTACAGACCGTCTTGATTTGCATAATCAAGATGTTAATAATTATTAACAAGATGTTAATAATTATTACGCTACTCAACATAGGTAATTTAGTAAATAATTCTTGCATGAATAAATTCATGCCATGCAGAATATATATAATATATATATAAGAGAGACTGAGAAACTCAGGGGCAACTATAGGAGCAGATAAAACTCTCAGCACAAACTTAAGCATAAACTGCACATTTTCTTTTCTTCGGATATTAATGACAAGAAATATTGTTACTTTTGTGTGTGGGCATGGTGGATAGTATAATGATAACAAGAATAACAACAACAAAATTCATAAATGCGTGCTGGTTTCCTAATGTTTAATAAATCATGCACTCATAGCTGGATCAGGTATATGCTGTATACTTTCTGTGCTGCCACCAACAAATTTATAATTGGACAACCATCTTTATGGGTAAAGGATTTGAAGCTCTAAAGAGTTCAAGAAATGAAGACAACTATTAAAAAGTAAGAAAACAGGAAAAAGAAAAAATGACCACATGGTGGTAGGGGCAGTTGGATTAAGGTTGGCACAGAATGTTTGAAAAATAGCCGGGCATTATGGTCTGCAGCTGTCATCCGGGCACTCGGCAGGCTCTGTGGGATGGCTGGAGGATGGCGCAGGTGGATGGCTGTGAGTTCAAGGCCAGCCTGAGGACATAGTATGACTCTTTCTCTCTCTCAAAAAACAAAAATGCCCAAGAAATAATTTCTAGTCCATTAATCATTCATTATTATCCTCCTTCTCTCTTTAATGTATATTCATCTTACTGCAATACGCATCTTCCCCTTTTGTTTCACAGTTCCTTCCATAACCCTGAGTTAACTGAATTCAAAACAAAAGAAAATCTTTCTGAAATAAGATCTCTGTTTTTACCTGGAGATAACTGTCTCCCCTTCGTTCCTAATGCCGATCAAGTTGTGCTTTCTTTCACGACCTTGTTGGCATTAATTCTTTGAGATACGTTGCACTACTGGCAGTGCTCACATAGGGAATGAGTCACTGCAGTCTCGCTCTTCATGGCTCGACCTCCTGAAAACGCTGAGACCTTATTGAAGGTATTGTTCATCCCGTCAGCGTCCTAAGGCTACCTAAAGATATTATGTTCCTGTCTCAGGAAGTGGCATTACCTGGCACTTTTCTCTTAAACACAAGAAACAATAAAGAGCATAAGAACGGCAAATCCAAAGTTCTGATCTCGAGTAGTTTGACAATTTAGTTTGTAAATTGTGATCGTGGGCTATTTGGTTGTAAAAGATTTACATCGTCTATTTTCCTTGTGTGTACAACTTAACATGGCAATGAAAGTGGGAAGTTGATGGATTCTGTGTCTATTACGTTTATTCTAACTACCTGTATTGTGTAAAATGTGCAGTATTCAAGTAATATTTAGCATAAAAACAATCTTCAACTATGTTAAAAGCTACAGCTAAATGTCAACCGCGTTTGTGTTTCCTGTTTATATGTCCAGTTTTTAACAGCAAACACACGGTTTTGTCCTAGTGTCTCATACACTTCTTGTAACTAGCCTTTTGACTCCATAACGCTGTAGACTCATTTTTAATTCACTGTTAAATCTATTCTGCCTAGAAGGGCTGCTGAGAAGTTTATGACAAATCCCCATCTGTCTTTTTGGGTGGAAGAGAAAACTGTAAAGCTTAAAAAATAAAGTAGGTGATCTTTTATAATAAGATACATGTTTGCATAATTGTGCCTCAGTTTTTGGAACTATCCCCAAAGTTAGCTATTTCCCAAGCACAGCTGTACTCACTGTCGTTTTACATTTTAAGTCTAGTATATGCCACGCTCTGATGTAATCTGCCAAAGTGATGGAGTTATTCATTCAGTATACAGTGTATAAACTATTGAATTCTTTACGATTTCTAGAAAGTTCAAATTAAATCTTTTAAAGTGCAATGAACACAATTCACCGTTACTAGTTCTCCCCCTCACCACTTGCAATTTACATATATATTAAACCTCAGTCACCTCTCTCGTTAATGAACTTAATGGCTTCATCATGCTGCGTATCTCACGGGGGGAGTCTATATAATAAAAAGCAGAAGATGATATAGAATATTCTTGACATTCATGAATATTAAGTGTTGAGAAGTAATTAGATGATAAAAACAGACAGAAAAATAAAAATAATGAAACGCTAAGGAAAATGTTTGCATAGCAACATATCAATTTTAGGAAGCTGGCCCAGAGAAAATTATAGCAAATATTTCTCTAGTAATGATGATTTTCCAGAACATTTTGATATGTGTCATCACATTTCATGCTCCTAGGACCTAAGATAAATGTTCTTTACATTCTACAGAATAAAATCTTTAGAGTAAATGAAGGCTCAGCTCAGTTATTCTCTAAGCTGTGCGGTACATTTACCCTTCCTGAGTGCTGCACTGTTCTGTCGTGTACTAGAACATTTCCTTTCCATCTGCATGTCGCCTCCTGCTCTGCATAATTTCCCTTCTTTCTTCTACATAAATGGGTTTCATTTATCCTTTAAAATTATCGAGGACAATACACAGGAAATTTTAAAATTTTGCTTCCTAGAAGGAGTCAAAACTTTGAACCAGAACCTTTGAAAACTGGATCCCATGTTCTGCCTCACCCCAGTAAGCACAGTTTTTACCCCAAATTGCATTTTTGGTTCTCTTTACCTAACACCACAACCCCAACACCCTTCTTTTCCCAGATGCCCTTGAACTCCTGCCTCTAAATTTTAATTTCTTTCTCTTTAGGCCTAAACATACAGGATTCTGTCTGGAAAAAGCTTTTAGCATCTCACATACAATACCCACCAAGTAGAACTAATTAGCACATGATTGACTCATTTTGCTGTTAGAGCAACCATTTCCACAGTCTCCAAAACTGGAAATCACTCTAGGCCAAGCAACCGTGTCTTCCAACAGTCTGTCTGTCTTCTGCATCCTCTTTCTCTTTCTCACTGCCACTGACACAATTTTAGTGTCCAACATGCAAGGGTCTATATTATATTAAAGAAAGAGAAGACCAAAGTAGAGTTGTCTAATAATATTTCTCAATTTTTACAAATATATAAATTTATTTCAGTAGAAAGTAATTGAGGCCCCTAATAGTGCCTTATATTATGCTTTCATGCTGTTCTGTATCTATAATATAAACATGTGGAAACAGCTATAAATTATAAAGCAAAACAAATGTCAAATAAAATACAAGCTAAAATAAAACTTTTACTACAGTGACACTAACATCCACTAAAAGGTAGTGTGAAATGAAACCATATTTTGTGAGGATAACTTGAACCAACCACCATGATATAAGCCATGTTGCATCTTCTGTGCTTTAGCATCATCTGTTCCTCTAAATTCTCCATAGAAATTTATGAAAAATCTCACTTTGTTTAGAGACAGCTAATATTTATTATTCACACATCAAACCCACCACTACGGTTTTCTCATGCTTCTTTATTAAACCATCAGAAATAGATGTCTATGCCACTATAAACGTAAGTAAATTTTCAGCCCCTGAAATTGTGCAGAAATTAGTGATAAGTTAATTTGTAATAATGTAATCATATAAACAACTTTGAGTAAACTTATGTTAAATTTGAGATCCTAACTGCAATGCAAACACATAATTGAATCTTTGGCTTAGAAATTTTATCCACAAACATTCTAATAGTCTGAGGATCAAGTAATCAAAAAGAAATCAATAACATTTAAGGCTATCTGATTCCTTTGCTTTTTACTGGACATGACTGCCTTCCAGCATACAGAAACATTGCACAGATGTTTCATGATTGTCCACTTGTCTTTGCACTGAATAACTGTAAATTAACTAATACAAAAAGAACACCAGGGCTACAAAAAAGTCTCACATAATTTATAACAGTCTCAGATGGAAAGTTAATTGATTTACTATAATGAAAACATACAAGTTTAGGCCACTTTCAGGACTTCTACATGAAGACAATCTTTGACAAGAAGAAAACCTCAATGTTGGTAATAAAAAGACTGTAAATTGGAGATTGTCAATGCTATGGTTAAGCAGCAGATAATGATTAAAAAGAATTGTTTGGGGTGAGCAAAGGATCATAGAGAACTTCGTCTGACCAGCGCTGAGTATAAACGAGGATGATGCGTCAGGCTATTTTTCTGAATAACTAAAGAGATCAGGCAGCCCATTTATGCTGAATAGTCACATTCCACTTTACTTCATGTAAAATGGGCTTTTGAGATTAAAGCTAATAATTAAATGTCAAAGTTTATGCAACAATAGAAACTACTTTTAATTTCCTTGGATTAGAAATGCACATCTTGCTTATTACAAAATATGTGTGCTTTGACGGAACATATTCATAATTATCACAACACCAATATTTATAATGCTGTCTCATTTAATTCCTTAGAGATATGAAGCAGGGCCGAAAATCATCCATAAAGAAGTCTGAAATATGCACGGAATAATAATGTACAAACATTATTAAAAAACGAATCCATTCTTCCTTCTATCTAACCTCTTTTGTGTTAAATTCATGAGAGAAATTATTTAAAATGTAGGAATGAGGTGGTGTAGCGTTTATATAGTAAATGTCAAAACACAGAGTTTTTTCATTGCCTTACACTTGCCATATTTAAAGGTAACTTTTTTATTAATAAAAACCTGGATTACTAAAATAATGTGCAAATTTCCATTTCATATGGGAAAGAAACCCTTGCATCAGAGTGGGGAATTCCCGCCAAACGTGACTATAAACATCCCGAGATCTTTCCTCTCGCGATAGAGTGCTTTTGTTTCTTCAGGACATGATTATAAGTCTCCTTCTTTGTCTGTTTTGTGACCAGCTACATTCAGAGCTCCATCTCCTGAAGGATTTAGGAAAAGACTTGTTAGACTTTATCAAGAGCATATAATAAAGGTAGAAACTGTATTCTCCTTCTGAAAGAAAGGGGAAGTGCGGTGGGAGTTACTTTATTGTATGAAAGCACACCACTAAGAATTTTAGGAATAACCTTTTCCATTTCGCACCAAGCTTGTCTTACAGGACACATACTTCCATCTCTCAGTTGGTGACCTGACTCTCAGAGAGGCTAAATGAGTTCATCTATAGTCAGAACGGAGAGCTCCGGCAGAGCTGACGGGTAGCACAGACCTCAGGTCGCCCTCTACTCGTCAGACTACGAGAAAGCTGGAGTTGAAAGTGGAATTGTGTTCTTAGACCTGATTGATTTAAAATCCACTTGGATAGCGGTTGTAAATGCAAAATTTTCAGATTTAGCCTTCAGCACTTCTCAGAATAAATAATGATTTTTTATTCCTTTGCACTGAGCAGAGCTAGAGAGGAGGGATGAGTACACAAGTGTGCATCCTTAAAGATTTTAACAGCTCCCCCCAGAAAGGGACCCTGGGTAATACTTCAGCCCATGGTGACAGCTATGTCAACAGTCACAAAATATGTACATTTGATTGAGGGATAGAATTATTCTTTCTTAGCAATTACATAGAATATTGGATTGTCTTCTATTTCTTACACAGTATGCAATTTTTTTTAATTGACAGGATGGAGGGACTTTGCTTATGTGTTACTAAAATATTTCCTGTATAGGTTACTAATTATATTCTAGTTAATGGGATGATCATATTCACAAGTGATATTTTAATAGCTATGTGAGGAATAAGAAGGAAGTTGGAGATTAAGCTTAGTAGTAGGGCTCTTGCCAGTGCACACAAGGCCCTGGGTTGAACATCAGCACTGATTTTAAAAAAGTCAAAAAAGAAAAATAGAAACTAAACAGGGACACATAACTGTTGAATTTCATTCATTCAAAGAATCACTTAATTCCTATGTTGAAGTAATAATCTGCATATTAATTTACGAGACAACTGATATATAAAAAGGATGTGTCTTTTGTTGAGGAAAATTAGAACATGACAGCATAGTAATTTCAATGTCTGACCTTTCACTAGCACACTTTCATTAAAAGTTACTTTGAAAATATAATTTTTCCTCAGACCATGAATTCCTCAGGAAAAGACCATGCATCTTCATGTTTTAAGACCTGGTGAAGTGTTATGGTGGAATTGTGGTCTGTCCGCTGTGTGCAGCACTAAGAAGAGGTAGAACTATTAAGAGCCGAGGCTTAGCACAAAGTAATTGATCATGGGGAGGGCACGTGGGAAAGGTTAGTGTATTTCTTGTGGATCTCCAGTTAGTTCACACAGAAGTGAGTCATCAAAGAAGTGAGAGCCTGACTTGGAAGCTCTCTGGCTTGCTGTCCCGCTTTGCGATTTACTCCTCCACATACTCTTTCCTTGATGCCACTGCCATGCTGGGAGAGAGCCAGGGAAGTCTGCACCTGAAGTGGAACCCATGGGGCCACCAGATATTGGACCTTCAGTCTCTTTCACTGTGTGGTAAATAAACCTCCTCTCTGTATCCACAACCAAATCTGAGATATTTTATGATAGCAACAGAAAACAGAATAACACAGTGCCAGAGGGCATCTAAGGATAAGGAAAATGTGAAAGAGCGGAAAAAGAAAAAAGAAAAGAAAATGCAGAAGAGACAAGAAGAAGGGAAGTAAGAGAAGGGAAAGAAGGGAAAAAGGAACAAATGGAAGAAGAAAAAGAGAAGGAAGAACTGAACAAAGAAGAAGCTCTCAGCCAAACTCCGTTCTGGCTGTAACCTCTCCATGGAGTCAATGAGCTTTCAGCAAGACAGATAGTAGTTTCTTCTTGAAATTATTTTAGTCCCATTAGATCAACATAAGCAGCCTTCATACATATATTAGTTATTGAGAAAGAATGTAGCTCAAAATATTAGGAAACCGGGGGTCCCTCAGTGCCCAGCCATGGAGGAGTACCTGTCCCTGGTCTATTACGAACTGGAACGCCCAGGGGGAGATCAGCAGTGGGCTAGGGAGTGAAGCTCCATGTGTGCGTACACCTGCTCCCCAGTCACTTGCTTTTCTGCCAGAGCTTGGCCTCTGCCTGATCAATGGCAGCATTATATGCAGATGGGAGCATGAACTCGACTGTCAACCGCACATCAAAGGAATCTAGGATGTGGGCCCCTTGTGAGAGTCTAGTGCTTGACGATTTGAGATAGAACTGAGGCTGTGGTGCTAGCGCTGAATGGTGGCTGCAAACACCGTATATATTAACTTTCTGTACAGAGAGCTGGGATTGCACAGAGACTGTAACAAGTCACCTGTTTGCAGATTCATATCAAAACACTACCAGTTAATGGTCAGTGACAAGCTGTACCACAGTGACACAAGAGATGATGTGCTTCAGTGATGTAGCTCACCTGCTAGCAGGCTCTAAGTCAGAGTCCAGCGCTCGTTGTACTTTGCCTGGAGCCTTCCCATTATTCTGTCCACTGCTTGTATCCCTTCCCCTTTCCCACAGTCCAAACTCGTTTCAGATTTGGTCAGGCCAGAAGCCAAGCCTGGTCAAAGTGTGCAAAAATAAGCATTACTGAAGAGTTTCTTTGAAAAGGCAGAAAGGCCCGATAATTATACAGCAGAAAACTCTTAAGACTGCCCACAAAATTAGAGTTGTATTTAAAATAAAATCTCAAGTCTGACTAAAACTACTGCTTTATTGCAACAGATCATTCAAGCCTGTTTGTTTGTTTTATAATATTTGAGGACTAGCTATTCAGAAAACTGACGAAACCTCCAAAATTGTTTCTCCATATGGCAAAGAAGAATGCAACATTGAAGTACCAGCTTTAGAATTTTTGGAAAGAAAAAAAATCTGGACACATAAAGCAGAAGCAATTATTGAAAGCTACCACTTCATGAAACGTGTTTGCACTTGAAACTATAATTTGTAGTGACTAAAATCATTATTCAACCTCTTAAGACCTTTAGTGTTGGTGATGAGTTCATCCTGCCTGTTGCATTGGCAGGATATTGGTTGTGAACTCTGAGGAGAGGCTGCAGTTTCAAAGTTGGCACATGCTTCTCTGGTGGCCAGCACCGTGGGTAGATAAACTGATGAAAGAGGAGAGAATATTTGGCTACCATTGTTAGAAAGTGTTAACGTCTTACTACAGTACTCAAACTAGGTTGATGAGTCTATTCAGGATGACAGTGAGGCAACAACACTTAATTTTTTTCTATACATTTTTCAAGAAGATGTGTATGAAGATGTTATGTGAGTTTTTGTTGTCAATGAATATCACAGATGCATTACTATGCAAGGCTTTGAATGAATACATGTGGGGACACTAAACTGGTCGTATTTCGTTGCTATCTGCATGGAGAGTGTGGCCACCATGACAGCATAGCTTTCTACTTGCTCTGTGCGGGTCAAAGAGGTCACTTGTGAACATAAGTTTATACATTGTGTCATCCGTAGAGAAGCTCTGCCTCGCTAAACAATGTCACCTGAACTTAAAATGTTTTAAGATATGAGTAAAATTTCAGACAAGCTCAAGACCGTGCAGGGCTGTGAGGAGATGGGGACAGAGCACATACATCTGCCCTTCTCCATCACAGTAGTTCAGCTTTCTAGAAGGAGATCGCTGGCTCGAATTTGCCAGCCACAACAGCCATTCCAGAGATTTCTTTGAGGAAAACAGTCACTGCTGACAGCGTAGTTCAGTGACACAGAATGGGCTGCAAAATCCGCTTACTCAGGTGACAAAGTCAACGTGTTCAACAAACTCCGGCTGTCAGTTCAGAGGAAAATGACAGCGGTGCTCAAGCTGGCAGATCTAATGCTGCATTTCATGCCAAACTAGAATTCTGGGGACAGTTGGTGAGCACCAAAACTCAGACGTGAACTTGAACACATGCTGAAAGACACCAAGCCAGAACCGTCTTTCTTCCAGACAGCTCATTTCCCCTTTCGTAGCTTACAGAAGGCCTCGGGCATTGCTTGCTATCCACAAAGACCCCTGAACTGGAAGTGCATACATCTGTGACCTATTTCTGAATAAGCCAGGTATGTTAAGTTTGCTGGGCAGAAGAGGATCAACTGCCAGAGATTACCACTGGCCTTTGAGACAACGTTAGCTCTCCAAGTGGTCTGGATTGAGACTGCCACAAAAGAAGTGAAAATTCTTCCATTTTTATCATCCTACCTTTGTGAAGCAGTATTTTCTGCCATGAGAGCAGCCACAATAAAATTGTGCAGGGTAGACTGGGCCTTGGGACCACACTTTGGATGCTACTGTTTCCCATCACACCCAGGTGGGACTACAGAGTTGCAGGAAAGGCAGCTCAGGGTTTCCACCGATTTTGTATTATGGTGAATTGAATAACAACTTTACTATACATTGCATTATAAAATAGAAAATAAATGTAATTCACTTGAATTATCCTAAAACCCCCATCACCACCACCTAGAGAAAACTTGCCTTCCACCAAACCAGTCCCTGCTGCCAAAAAGTTTAGGGACCGCTGTCTTAAAGAACACAGTCAAGAATGTTTCAGAATTGGAAGGAACAGAGTCTAATGAAATTATATAGCAAAGACGATGCGTTAGGAATCATCCTCAGGGTATAGCTCTCAAATTTTATGAATGTATTGTGAAATTTACTCTATACCTTTGAAACTTGTCTTACTATTCTGAAATGATGAGCTCAAATAAGACACTCTCACAGGGTTCTGTCTGATTATAAAAGTCTACTCCTACAACACTAGAGAGGAATCATTTTTTTATTTATCTTTCATTCAAATGAAGACAGTATTTCCATGGAAATAACCTTTCCAGTAGTATATGTTTATAAATAAATAAGTTATGAACTGTATAAAGTTTAATATTCTTGAATCTCCCAGGGTTCTTCACTTTTTGAGTGCTTATGAGTCAAAGAAGACTTGAAGGAAAATAAGATTTCCCACTCATTGACTACTCAGCTTTAGAGTGTCAGCATTTACACTCTTATCAGCATTATGCTTACCATGGTGTTTATGACCCACTGCCTCTAAACTCTCTTGTCATATGACTGGTACAACAATATCACTGGAAGAAAAAGAAATCTCTTCCTAGTAACAATACTATTATCGCATTTGAGAGAGACATTTGGAGCAGTATGGTAAAATTTACAATATTTCAATTCCAGAGTTTAGTTTTTTTCCACTTGTGTATTCAATTGATGTAGGTGATTTAAGAGGTGCAAAAAGAGGAGGTACACAAATTGAGGTATAATCCAGCACATGGTGGGTAAGAAAACAAGGATCATTTCAGCAGCCTAAGGCTGACCAATGAGGAAGTGGCTGATTTTATATATAGCTGAAACATTAGCCCGCAGCTGTTGTATTACCATTGTATCCAAGCAGGAAATAATTTAATGTGGTCTTCCCAATGGTGTGAACTGTCTTCTGCTAACATATATTCTCACTGCTAAAACCCTTAAGGAGTACAAAATCTCTTCACTCAAGTGCTACAACTTAAATATCCCATTTCCTTATTCATCTGTTTTATGAATAGTTTAGGTACATAGCGTAAATGTCACATGGGAAATCTCTGAGTGTCCAGTAACTCGCACTTGTACTGCAGACAACTGCCCAGGTGAGAGAAGCTCAGTTGCCAATATCAATTTGTAATTTCTGCCATCTGCATTTGTGACTTTTGATTTGAATTTCAAATCTGAAACCCGTATTTGTTTTCTCTATTGCAAGCATCAAAATTTATGTGGCACAGCTTCCAAAATTAGTATTCACAGGGACTCTTCATTGCCCTTCAATTCCAGCTGTTCCAAATTTGGTAAAAGGAACCTGGTCATTTCTGCGTGATATGGTAACAGACAAGGGAAACTTACTGATTTATTCACATTGTTTTGTGGTAGGGTACAGACTCTCGTATACTATTGGTAACCAAAATAATAGTGGGGAAAATGTATGGATGTGATCTTTATCTCTTTTGGTTATTGAATGAGGGGCTTTGGGAAATATAACTTAATTAACTTAAAACATAATTTATTAAATCACACCAGTTAAGGACTTATACCCAGTACTTTGTCCTTCATTACCTAAAACTATTGATAAAATTTATAATCATATTTAAGAGTAATTTGATGAAAACTGGCAACTATAGGTGCATATAAGCATATAAAGTAGCAACATAGTAACATCATTTTCAATCTCAAAAGTAACCATTGAGGAACATAAAACTTTTACCTATTCATGAAAAAATGTTACCGACCTAACTTTAAGTGTGAAAACCATATATTAGATATACAATTAAGCTTTAATTAACAGGAATCATCAATTGGATTTTGTTATATTGCTTTTGAAGGAGATAAGAAACAAATTAATTTAAATTGGAAATTTAATCAAATATAGCCCAAAGAAAAAACAGTATTTGTACTTCAGTTGGTATTTATCTAACCCAACATTCTATACCAGTGCTGTGCAAAAGAACCTCTGCAATGATGTCACTGTTCTATATCAGTACAATGATCTGTATGAGTCAAGAACTGTGTGCAGACACCATACCAGGCAGTTAAAATGTGGCCAGTGCTTCTGAGAACAGTTTAAAATTCTGATTATTTTTAATTTGAATAAGAAATGAATGGCAATGGTTACCTCATTCCTTGGTACTATTTTTCTGTTTTCTATGTCTCTTGTTCAATAAACATCTTGTCTACAGAATACTGATTCTTTACATTCTCAAGTTTGAAAGAATAACATTATCACTACTTAAAATTATAATAATAACTAATCTAAAATAGAATTACTACATTTAAAATTACTTTACACAGCACAGATTCAAATAAGGGATCCTATACAGGTGATTTATGGCATCGACTTACAATATACAAAGTAATGTGAGAAAAGAATACAGACACACAGATGAATCAATGTTTAGATGCTCACCCAAATGCTCACTCACAAGGCAGCTTCACTTGGGTAAGCTACCAGGTGTTAAACATCTTTGAAAGTTGTAATAATTTTAACCTTTCAAAAATGGAAAAGGGATTAAGTGAGATAAGGTGTTTAAGAGCCAGTACAATAGCAAAGGCAGCTCAGGTTGTATGAAATTTCTCAATTCTCAAATTCCCAAAGTGTATTAGTTATATGAGGTTTGGAACATGCACTTGCAAGACTCTACTTTTCAAATGGAAAGAAAGGAAGATAAAGGAAGAAGGGAGGGAGGGAGGGAGGAAGGAAGAGAGAGAGAAAGAAAGAAAAAAGAAAGAAAGAAAAAATAACAGAACTAAACATAAATCTCAAGGAATATTAAAACATTTTATTCAAAAAACAAAATAATGAAGGTAAGCCTAGGAAAACGTACTTTTTTCTCACACGCTAAGAAAGTACATACTATTTAACAATCAAATTCTGATGTTTGGAATGGTGACTGTTACACATTAGTCATTTAATGATGAATGAATGAAGAAGGTATAGAAAAAAAAGATAATCATGCTCTTTTGAGGTGATTAAATTCCACAGTCAAAATAATCTGAAGCTCAGCAAACAGATCAAAGTTATTCTCCCTCTTCTCTCATGTATCTAAACTCTGTTTTGCCACCCCCCCCCAGTCTATTTCCCTTCTTTCTGCCCTACATTAGAGCCATTTCTCTGTAACAACACCTCATAAAAGTGAACTGTGAGCTTCTAGCTCCCAGGCTCTTCTTAGAGCCTCCCCAGTGAATCTACCCTTTGTACCAGCAAACCACACTCAGTAGCAGTTTGAACATAGAGCATTCCATGATAAATAGTCACAAGCATTTGTTACTGGTAAAAAGGCAATGCTTGAAAAAAATCATTATCATTTGGGAGCTGAATTTTGTATAACATATTTCTGGTGATCTGACTTTTATTACTCACACATTCTAAACCAATCAAACATACTACTTCTAACACCTCAGAGCTTGATGTTTAAACTTTCCTCAACTTGACCTCCTCTGAGATTTAGGGAGCATACGGTTAGCACCCTGAACAGTCTGCTCCTGCCCTGGATGCTTCAGGGTTGTCTCATTCATTTCAGTAGTGGTTTCTGACACTAACACCCTTAAATTACACTTTTCTGAGATGCTATTTTTTTTTTACATTTTTCACACATTCTCAGTTTATAGTAAGAATTACTTTAATTGAATTTGTTCCATTTTTCATTAGGTGAATGAACATGACTGAGTTCTTATTTAAATAATCTAATAGGAAAAAGATTTTTCTAACAGGGATGATTGTGGAAATTAAACCTACTTCAAATCACGTTTTATCATAACAAAGACATCCAATCAAACAACAATAATAAGTCTATTACAGTAGTAAAGAAGAAAGGGAAAAATATACATAGATACACAGGATAGCTAACATAATTGTACCACTAATTTCTATTGAAAGAAGTAGTTAATCCTTAACTTTTTTACTAATTCTGTATGCTTGTATCTGGTAATCTCAACAACTACTTTGAGCACAATAATATGCATTATAATAACCATTGTTGAATCATATCATGTTGTTTGTTGAAATTCTATATTGTTTCTAATTTTTTTATTATTTTTTATTCTCTTTAAAATAGAAAGGTTTAAACATACTAGGCTAAAGAAATACTCATCAGAATCTTCAAAGATTGAAGTGAAATGAAATAATCCATGTGTTTCAAACATAACTTATTCTCAGTACCTGATTGTTTAAGTGTTGAATGTTTTGTAGTATAATACATATGTACAAAATTAGAACCTAAAATAGATAGATGCATAATTGAAGTTATTTTAAAAGTGTTTGTGTAGGATAATAGGGACCTTGTGGGTCTGAATCTCTCTACTTGTAATACAGAAGCCAGATAGATTAAAAAGAAGAGAAAATAAAACCACCTGGAAGTTGCAGTTATGCATAATTGTGAGTTTAAGATCCTAAATACTTCAGATATCGTGAAATAAGGATGTAAATGCTCCTGCCAGCACAGCCCACTCATGGCAATGGAAAAGAGAGCAGAGAAGTAAAAGAAGAGGCGAGGGTATCACATGTGAAACAGTGTTTTTCTAAGGAGAGTCTCAGCTTTCAGAAGGACACACACATGACGTGGTCCGAAAGGTCTGGGAGGTACCAGGACCAGCTTTGCCTCAGAAATCGTGACTTTGAAAATATTACTTCTCAGGGGAAAACAGGCGCCTTGGGAAACAGGTACTCCTGAAACCTTCGAAGGTTAAGAATTGATTTTGTATATGTGTGTGTGTGTGTGTCTTACCTTAAATGCAAATTTTAAAATATCACAACTGAAATGGATATTTAAAATAAAATTGTGACATAAGAATTGAATGAATTCAAAGAAGAAATAAACAAATTCTTAGTATGGAGGCTAAATTCAAAGTTTCCACAACAAATAAATTTTATGACAGAGGCAACAACTACATTTTAAAAAGGAAAACAAAAGTGGGACAAGACTTAAATGGATGATAGAAAGTTGTAATCTAAAAAATTCTTCTGGAGAAAGTATAAATCGATAATTTAACATATTTAAGTACACTATAGCATATATAAATATATAAATATGTGATCCAGAGAGGCCAGCTTTGACACTATCAAAATAATGAGATTATAAAGGTAAAGCAAAACATCTAGACTACTCAGCTAAATGAACAATTTCTTCTAAAGAAATAAAATTCATGTTGGCATCATACTTATATTTATGTGAGCCATATACAATGCACTCTAAAGTCTTGATTAACATAATTTAAATACTTAAATATAAAGGGGCCAATAATTTAATCTGCCACCAATATTTTCTTCAGTTATCAAGTCTACACAGTAAATAAGTTTATGCATGCAAGAATTCAGGGAATACTAAAATTTTAGTCCTTTTTGAATAATATACTAGTAAAACGTGTTTATATTCAAATGACAACTGAGAAGAACTTGGAAAATTACTAATGGTGAGCAAATTTCTATAAATTTTCATATTTAGTATGAAAGCAAAGGTGAGGAAAGAGAAAAGTATTATGTTAATGTACAATCTTATGTTCTGACAAAAGAGAACTTTATTAAAATAATCATACAAGAAATCAGACATGGTGGCACATGCCTGTAATTACAAAACTACGGGATTTTGAGGCAGGAGATTGCAGGCTAGACCCACGTCTGGACAGTTCAATGACTTACCATGATCCTGTTTCAGAATATAAGAGTTTTTTTAAAAGACTGTGGGTTTTAGTGAAAAGGATATGCACGCAACCTGCAAATCTACACTACCACAGAGAGAGACAGAGACGAAGACAGGAAAGCAGGTAGAGAGCCAGCCCGAGAGAGACAGAGATGGAGGCAGAGAGAATCGGAGAAGCGAAGGTGAACTACCCTCCGCTTTTTTGGCATCTTCGGAGATTTATTTCTTTGTATGTTTATTTGTGGTAGAAGTAATGACTGTGTTATGGAAAAGACAAAAAAATGAGATAACATTGATATTGTTGAGAAAAACAGTTCTGTTTGAGGGAGAGGAAAACCATGATGGAAAAGTTCAGAAGAAAACTTGATAATTTGAATCGGAGATCAGTATGACCTCAGAATAAAGAAAATGTGTGTAACTGGGTCTGTGTGTGTGTGTGTGTATGTGTCTAGGTCTCTGTTTACTGAAGGGTCTAGAAGTAATGCTACTCTAATAAGAATGAGGAATCTTAGTAGCTAGCACTTGCCTTCTAAAATGAATTAGGATTTCTTGGAAAAGTACTAATTTTAGATTAGATCAGGAAAGTACTAGTTGATAATATAGTATAGTTTTAGATCAGAATAAACAAACAACTGCTTAATGACTGCTGGAAAGAAGGGAAATGATCTAGCTGTGGCCAAATGAATTTCATACTTTAGAAAAATGTCATGCTGTTTCATATTTTCTACCATTTAAAATGTGAGGCAAAACATACAAACTAAAAAGTACACATTTTTAAAAGGCATTGATGAGTGAACTTTCATTACCAGAACATATTCTTTTAACTCAAACCTAAATCAAGAAACAATATTATACAAACAAGAGAAGCAATAATCATATATGATTAAGGGTAGACACATTTCTGACTTTTAGTAGCACAGATTTTCAAATCATTCTTAAAATTGATAAAATGGAATCATTTAAGGAATTGCTTGTGTCAGGCATCTTCATCAAAGATATTTTTGTGACATTTAGTTCTATTGTGTTAGAGAATATTCATTCTGATTGGTGTATAGTATTTTTTGGTAAGTACATACAAAAATATAAAACTTGCATGATTTTGTATAAAAATAGGAGACACTGAATTAACAAATTTTAAGTTTACAGAGCCATTGTGAAAAGGTGAAATGGAACATGTTCTTAGTCACACAAATATGTTAAAAACGATAGTCTGAGCAAATTGTATCAGTGTGATGCTGTAAAGATCCCCAGTGTACATACAGGTGCTGGGACAAGTGTCACCTTGGAACGGTTTAGTCACATACTCTGAATGCATCTGCCCATATTTACCTCACTGCTAACAAATGGACAGCAGTTCCTCTAAATGGAAAAGTCTTGCAGGTCCTATTTTGTGATCAAACCTATAATTATCAATAACCTCCCTCACAATGGATGGACAGCCGAGTAGCTAATACTCTGGCCAAAAATGTTGAATCTGACTCTAAATGTAAAGAAACAATTAGACAAATCTTGATTGTGAATTATGACATAAGATAGCTTGCCCAGACAATTAAACAGATAGAAATATCATGAAAAATTGTTGAAGGGTACAGACAGAGGTGCTACTCTATACTTTAAAAAGACAAAACAACAAAGTACTATTTATGACCTTTGATTTGATCTTAAAATAAAAGTAATAAAATGTCCTAAATGATAGTGTTGGGACAACTGAAATAATTTGCATTTCAATAATTTGTTAGAGAAAATTATATTACCAAAGCTTAACTCATTGGATGTGGCATGTAGTAGATCATTCTACTTTTTAGAAGACATGTTAAGGTAAAAAGAAAGAAAAAAAAACGTGGTTTAATGAAAATTAGTGAGTTTAGATAAAGTTACATGGATTTCATTGTACTAATGTTTCAATTTTCTATAGGTTTGCAAGAAAAAAACAAAATGAAATATATATATATATATATATATGTATTCCAATCAAATGTTCAGATTTGTAATTGTTTTAAAATAGTATAGTAAAAACTAAGTGAAATTATCAACTTTTTCTTTTCATAGTTCAAGCAGGTAAATGTAGAAAATTTGTTAAATTGAGACTATCGAATTTTAGTTCTAAATTTAAATGACTAGTTATCATACATCTAATTGCAGAGTATATTTAAAAATTTGAATTTTGCAATATGTTAAGCAATTTTCATTTATTTTAGGTTGATTATTATTTACTACTTACAGAGCAACAGATCAAATTTATAAACTATTATTATTGATGAAAATATGGTTATGAATATCACATGCTTTCAAAATATTCCTTTTGGGTAGATTTTGTTAAATGTCAAAAAAATCAAATAAAACAAGTGAATGAAAAACAACTCTAAATTTATAGTTCTTTAGCTCCAGCCAAATAGTACTCAGTATATTAGCCACTTTTTGACAAGGAAGTGGAACCTGTTATGTAATTTCCCTTAGAGTCAAAACAACGGTTAGAATTGATTGGGGATATTCAAAATGGTGAAGTAGAAATCTGTAACAAAATATAGCCTCACCCATACCTGGATGGCAGACACCTGTAAAACAATGAATTGCTGGGGAGAAAAAAGATCAGTGTGTCTGAGAATTTGGAGAGAGTTGGCAGAAACACAAAAACAGAAGCTGGAGAAATGTACCACAACACAGGATAAAGAACAAACCAGTCTTTATAGATCATTCTAGCTTGCAGGGAGGCAGGGCACGCAGAGGGCCTGTCTCCATGGACTCCAGGTAGGTCAAAGGAGGGCGGTCACCTCCACAGAGACACAAAAGATTGAGATGGCAGCACTAGCCCACTAAGACACAAACTGTAAATGAAAAAAAGTGTGGAGTTTTTCCACAGTGATGCCTTCCTCAAGACAGGCTAAAGTTGGAGAAGAAATTGAATACACCACCCTCCATCTTTGATTTAACTGGGAGTCATTTTGAAAAGCGGTGAGTCACAAAGCAACTACAGAACAGCTACATTTCAGAGTTTCTGGCGTCACCCTATCACACTGACTGAATGGAGGACAGCACAGCAGTCTGTAGAAATGAAGGTGTCAGCTAGGCCCGGATCCCACTGAGAAGCTTACTCTCTGGTTGGGGAGGACATAGGAGCCCATCCTGCGAAGGCAGACTGGTTCCTGTGGCTTCCAGATGCCGTTGGGTCCAAAAGAGCCGGCATGAACTTCATCAGTTTGCTTGAACTCTTGCTTTGGAGCTTACATGCAGCATAGAGCTCTGTGGGCTGTTTGCCTTCCCTGTCTACCAACCTCAGCATGGTGAATGCTGTCTTAGACTGTTTTCCCCCACCCGCCTGAGGTGTGCAGGCAGAGGGGCCTGTGGAGTAGGAGAGGGCAACACCAACCAACAGGCTTCCACAGAGGAACTGGAAACTGGAGCTGCCAGTGACTTCAGCCTTAGGGCAGAAATCTTTGACTGACCACACCCCATTATCCAGTAAAGTATGCTTAATTAAATCCAAAGCAATCAAAATTAACACATGAATATTATCAAACCACAGCACAAGGGAACTAGGAATAAATGACAAAAGAAACCAAGGAAAATTTTCAAGCAAGTGAATATAAAACAGTGCACTCCTATAATCAGTGGGCCAGAAAATAAATCAAAGAAGAAATTAGGAATAATGTAGAATGAAATGATGAATGTCAATACAATGTACCAGGAAGTACAAGGACACTAATGCAGTCCAAAGAGGGAAATTTATAGCTCTGATGACTCACATAAGGAAAAGAGACTAATCTTATGTAAATAATATAGTGATGCCTTTGAGTGGTGCAGCCCCCCAAACTAAGGATAATCTAAATCCAAAAGTACCACAATGAAGGAAATTATTAATGTGGTAACAGAAATGAATGAAATTGAGCCTAAAACTATAGAGTTAATTAAATAAAGAGCTAGTTCTTTCAAATATTGAGCAAAGGACTCCAGGTAATAGCCAATTTTACCAAAAGAAAGAAAGAGACAGAAAAAGGGAGAGAGAGAGAGAGAGAAAGGAAGAAAGACAGAAAGAGAAAGAAAGAAAGAAAGAAAGAAAGAAAGAAAGAAAGAAAGAAAGAAAGAAAGAAAGAAAAGCCCAAAATGAAGGTAATTAGAAATGAAAAATGTGAAATCACAATAGACAGCATGGAAATCCAGAAGATTATTGTCAAATGCTTCAAAAACTTGAACTCTGAAAAATTCAGAAAAAATTAGGTCCTAGATATATATAAATTATAAAAACTATACCAAGAATGACTAAAATCTTGAATTATCCAATAATAGGCAATTCAGTTGAAGCACTTATAAAAAAAAACTATCAAATAAAATAATCCTAGGACCTGATGGATTCACTGAAGAATTCTACAAGAATTTTGAAGATCTACTGCCAATACTCCTTAAAATTTTTAATGAATTTAAAGGGGAAAGACTACTCCACAAATCATTCCTGGAAGCTAGCATTACCCTGATTCCAAAGGCAGAAAAGGATATAACAAAAATAGAATTGCAGGACAATCTCTTACGAACATTAAGTTCAAAATCCTCAACAAGGTACTGGAAAAACAAAATTGAACAGATCAAGAAGATCATGCATTATAACCAAGTAGGCTTCAGTTTAGAAATACAAAGATGCTCAAGTCAATACATATAATACTCCAAATAAACAGATGATCAGAAAAAATCATATGGTCATCTCAGTAGATCAGAAAAGCCTTTGATAAAATCCAACATCCATTCATAATAAAGACCTGAAAAAATAGCACAGACGAACCTGATTGGTATCTGATGAAAGTCACATGACAAATATACTTGTGACATGAATTGATTATGAAACAACTAGAGAACTTTCCTCCCTAAAAGCAGAAATAAGACAAGGATGCCCGCTATCCCACTCCTGCTCAATATAGTAGCAGAAGCACTAGCCAGAGCTATCAAGCAAGGCAAAGCAATACATATAGAAAAGGAAAAAAGTGAAATTATCATTATTTGCAGATGACATAGTCCTCTCCAGAACCTATCCTCCAAAGTGCCATCAAAAGCCCCCTAGAATCAATAACCAAATTCAGCAATGTAGCAGAATACAAAATTAACACACAAAAGCAAACAGCATTCCTGTAAAACAATAATGAACTCACCAAAAGGATATTAGGAAAACAATAACTTTGTCAGTAGTATCAAAAACTTAAAAACCTAGGAATTAATGTAACCAGTGAAGTGATAGGCCACTACACTGAAAACTGCAGCGCTCATAAAAAAGTTATTAAAAAGGACAATTAAAATGGAAAGATACACTCTGTTCCTGGGTAGGCAGAACTAATACTGTCCAAATTGAACAGATCAAGAAGATCATGCATTATAACCAAGTAGGCTTCAATAGAACAAATATTGTCTATACATCAGAGTCCCAGTACTGATATATAGATTTAAGGCAATTCCAATCAAATTACCAGAAACATTCCTCAGAAATCTAGATAAAGCAATCCTAAGCTTATATGGAGACAGAAATGACATAGAATTTTGCAGTTCCAGGCAGCTTGGGCAAAATAGGAGGCATCACAATCTCGGATCTCAAGTTTATTACAAAGCTACAGTGACAAAAACAGCATGCCGCTCATATCAAAACAGATATGTCGCTCCATGGAGCAGAGCAGAGATGCAGAAACAATCCCATCTTTGGCAAAAGGGCCAACACTTCACACTAGAGGAAATGTAGCCTCTTTAACAAATGGTTTTGGGAAAGTTGGCCGTGCACATGCAGAAGACTGAATCTAGAGAGTCTATGTCACCAAATACTATAAACTGAAATCGAAATCATCAAAGGCCCAAATAGTAAACAGAAACAATCTGCTGAAGGATGAAATAGGTAAAATGCTTAGAGAAATAAACATAGGCAGTGGCAGTTTTTTAATTGTATCTTTCAGGCAAGCACTTTTTGAACAGAAACCCAGTTGCACAAGAAACAAACGCTAAGATTCTAAAAATCCTCCTGTGTACCTTTGCTGTTACAGGGGATTGAAAATTTACTTAGAACCCTATGTAGTTATTATAATAAATATCAGTTTTCATCCCATCAAAATTATATATTTACAAATTTAAGCATCAATAGTGTAATGACAACTGCTACTATTCCACACGATAGGGAAATTTTGGTATCATAAAATCTGTCACATATATTTTAGACTTGCTCTCAGCATTAAGCACAGGTATATAGAAATTCTTATTTCCTTGTTAACAAGTATTTGAGATATTATTAATAGTTATTACATGATCTTAAAATTATACTTTAGTTTACATATTTATTTTCATTTCTAGGAATTTATCCTATATGATAGACATCGCATATATCTCTGAAAGTTAAGAAAAGTCTCCTTTAGGTTTTAAGTAATACTTTTCTCACATTGATAAATAGCATTTTGACAAATATCCCATTTTTTACAACTTAGAGTAAGTCCTTCTCATGAACCATTATCCTCAGAGAATGAATAAAAGTGATTTATTAGAGTTGCTCCTTGACTGTAGTTTCTTAAACAAATGCAAAAGAGAAGTCTATAGATAGTTATTTTTTATTTTTTAAAAAGTGAAGGTAAATGTATGTATTCGCCTTTATGTATATGTGCACACATGCATGCACACCTGCTACTAACGTTAGTAAATGTGCAAGAGTTTTATGCATGTATATGTGCAATTTCAAGAGTAATGATTTTTCCAATAAAGATACAACGCATAAGACTAGAGCTGTAAAAATTTCCAAGAATCTTAACTTTTTAATCTCTCTGTTTTCAAGAAAAAAGTACAAGAAGAAGCATGTATTCGTATTTTTGAAGTTTCTTATTTCTAAAAAGTCTAGTATGATAATTTTCGCAAAGTCTTAATTGTTCAAGCTCTCAAATGACTAGAAGTTTTCGTCTCTGAATAGAAAAGTTTGCTTTTATTATAGGTCATTTTCAAAACTGCATACCACTTCCTTGGACTTTAACAGTTAGTCATTCATGCTTTTTGTTTTGAAGTCCAAAAGGCAAGTATCACTACACGTGGGAGTCGAAGAAGGCGGTAAGTGAAGTCAGTTAGGTAGTCTAACACTGAAAGATAAGTAAAATCCAGAGAGACCACTGCCGATATAAGACAGAAAATACCGAGTAATCGAGAGCGGCGTGGATTGTTTTCCTTTTCAACTCACTCTTCCCTCACCCTAGTAAAGGACGCAGGGCAGATGGGTTCTTACTCCCTATCTCCGCAGAAGTTTGGTTCATGGCACTGGTGAAAATCCTATTAATCTTCTATGTTGCATTAATTTTCCACTGCTCTTAAAGTGGAATATTATCTCTCATTTTTTATAGTAGTAGTTGATGTTATGACTTAATTACAGCATCCTGAGTGTTAGGATAATATGATAAATGAAAACAGAAGTTATTAGTGTGACATAAAAGTAGCAGTTTCCTACATTGACTTTACATTTGCATTTGCCATTAGGGGACGATAATTAGAAAGTCATGACAAGTGTCCAATTCTCCACAATTATAAATGTCTACACCTGAAAACAGGATTTCAAAATTCAATTAACATTGTAGTTACTAAATCAAATTCCAGTGATCAAATTTCAGTTCTACCACAGACATTAGTAACATCAAGCTACAGCCCTGTGTTCAAATACAATGTAAATTTTTTCATTTAAAATGCCCTATAAGTTATAAATTAAAATAAAAAAGAGGCAAGAATTATTTTTTATTATTTAGTGGAGATGCATAAAATAAAACTTTCCAGTATTATTCAAAGTTACAGTAGAATTAAAGTTTCATACCATGACTCAGACTTTGCTCACGATCTACCCTGTAGTCAAAGTTGAATAAATTTACATGATTTTTTTAATATGTCACAGACTGTGAAATACTATTTTTTCCCATGAAGAGTTTTCCAAATTTTAATGATTACCTGCTGTAACAAAGACAAGTGTTCACCCAACACTTCTGTTTCCCAGCCATTGGATGTCCTGCCACTGAGACCATTTTGCAGTCCTGCAAGGATTTAACTTCTGAGTTATGCCTACATGTATGACTAGACTTCATCCTGGGGTAGAAGTGAACGCGATACATGTCTGTCACTGGTAGAACAAATACACCTTCACCTGGGTTTATTTTCTCACTTTAGGCTGACACAGAAGCACGAGACCATAAGAGAGAGGGGTCACTGTCACTGAATCACTGGAGAATATAGATACCAGCTGGCCAGGAAAACCGTTATTTTTCACTGACAAAATTGTAATGAGTGAATCTCGTATACTGGAGAATCCTATTTGTTATAGTGGTTGATGGTGTCCATACAGTTTTAGTGCTCAGCATAGTAGAGAATGTACAGGGTAGAATTTCTGAGGAAAATTTGTGTTTTTATCAAAAAATTGAATTCATTAAAGAACATTCAATTTGAGAAAATGGCAACAGTTTGGGGGTAACTGTCACAGAGCTCTGATCATCAAAATAAAAGTAAAAGATGATTCATGCAGCAGGGCTTATAATACCATATATTTAGAGATACTTTTAACTAAGTATAGAAGTATAGGAGAGACAGGGAGGGAGGGGAGCCCCACAGTTCTTGGCATATATCAAAATTTGTTTTGACATTTCCTCAAATGTTTGCACTCTCAAAAATAAACTTTTCAGCAAACAAGTCAGTTTTGAAACACTGGTGAAGTCAGAAAAAAAATATTCCTCCTTCAAGGCTTTTGCAAATCTACTTCTTAAAACATAGAGAGATTTTTGTTTTCTCTCACAACTCTTTAGAATATTCCTCTAGGCTACAGCTACAGAGCACAAAATGGCTACCAGCCAGGCTCCTCACTGCCACAGAGTGAGTCCGGAAGACACTGAAGAAATGAGACGCAAAGGAATCTGAGTAGGTTATTTCTGTATAAACAACAGAAAAACTTCCCTTTGTCTCGAGGATTGAGCCAATTTTTAAGTTATAGCCAACATAATTTAATAATGTATTTCAACTGCAAATACATTCAGAGGAAGGAAAACACAAAGGGCCATCTTTCAACAAGACTGCGCTGAAATTAGTAAATTGACAGGCAATAAATAGATAAATTGTAGGTAGGTAGAATAAAGGAGGCAAGAAAACAAGGAGAAAGAATAATGCTAAAAGTGTATCTGTCTGGCATATTTGAAACTAAATCTGACAACATTTCCTCTTTTTGGTGTGATGAAATTCTATTGTAAGAGAAAGTAAAAGTAACGTGTATGTGTATGTGATATTGACGGTGGTGTCATCATGAAAGAATGATTTTAAGGAGTACAGGGAAGTGCACGTAAGCAAGAGGACATTATGCTTAATTTTTTCTGTCACTCTGTCTTAAAATATGTTGGAGTTATGCCTCTAGGCTTATGAGATAGGAAGGGAGCTATAACTTGGTCCTCTCCAACTTTTGCCAAATTTGGTAGTCCTGACATTGTCAGTAAAAACTGTCTGCCCTCCCAATATAACGACATCACCCCTTCTAAAGTGCTTTTTTAGAGAAGGGGTTGTTTTACATCTGCGTATAGAAGAAATTGTTCATAACATCTTCCTGTTTCTGAATTAGGTACAAAATAATCTATAAGACGGAATTCTAAAAAATTATTAAGATTTTTTATACAATTACAACAAAGCAAAACGGTATATTTATTTGCCTGTATGTATGTAGGCACGTTTGTAGCAAAGACATAAAACGCTCTGTAAGAATTACTCATTTTAAGTAGCACGGAGTTCAGTATTGTAAAACAAGTATTAACTATGTGTTTTTAACAGTTTCAGGCTGTATTAGAGGTAGGATTCTGCCATACAAAAATATATTAGTAATCAATTTATTTATTGATTATCCCTGTGTCATATAAGGGATATCATATCAGCTGCAATGTGAAAAACAGAATTTCACATAAATGTTTGTAAAATGAATTTACTGGGAAAATGTGAGTCAATATGCAGAATAATTCATTACTTTTTCATAAAACAGAAAATTTTAATGAAATCAGCACTTTGTAGCAGATTCAAAATGAAATGGTTATCTTTTTATTTTAAACTTTACACAAAATCCATAAAATTAAAATAATTTCTCCCTTTGTGACGGTGGTTTTTCTTTTTGCCACTGAAACTTTCAATAGATGTTGTCACTAACTGGAGAGAGAAATCATTTAAAATAGCAACTAATATTGCTACATTCGGGACAGCTATAAGTTCTAAATATAGTAATTTAGCCTTTCTTTCAATAGTTTTCTAAAATAGAAAAAGAGTTGTCTAGTATAAAATAAAGCCACCTACTTTACCAGGTGTTTTGTTTAGCAGAACACAGCTTTCAGAAGTGTAATATTGATTGCTAGAAATAAACGAGGCAACTTAAAATAAATAAAGAGCAAATTACTTTTCAAGTAAAAAATTACCTGAAAACTCAGGAACATATACGTGGCTTAACTTGTTACATTATTAGGACAATTTTTTAATTTTCTTCTTTATGTTTTCATTCAGTACAAAACGTAAGGTATTTTTTTAAAAGTCAAATATATAATTGCCCAGAGTATAGAAGGTAGTCTTCTGCTTACTTATTACTATACTGTCATTTATTACACCTGGATAATGAAGATTCTTATACATTCTTCAAGGTTTCAGTGTGGAATGTTCACTTACAGATATTTTAAGAGATGATATGTGCTAATTTCTTGTGGCTCTGTATATATCCTATACTTCACGTCCTTCAGCTAACAACTCTTCATGCTTTTTAAAAATAGAATTAGAACTCTCAAATCAAATTCAAACTACGAAATTTGCAAATTTCTGTTGTCTAATTATGTCATTCGCCCTTGAAAAGCATACCCATATTTCGAAAAGCTAATTTTTCCTTCAATCCCTGGATTCCTCATCTCATAATAATGGAAGGCATGGAACTTGTCTCTTAAATCACAGTTGTATTATCTGAGCCTCACAGCTTTCATTACAGAGAACTAACACAACAATGTATGAAATTATGGAAGTGTGAGAGAACTAGGTAGTGGAGAAAAATATTTACTTGCATGCATTGATTATGCTGATACATTATCATATAAGTGAGAGACACACAAGCAACAAAAATCTAGTAACTGCATGCAGACATCTTTGGGCTTTATTTAAATGAAATGCATGACATTGAAATTAGACAAGTGAGATGACTTTTAGTGCTCATTTCATACAGAGAAGATAAGAAATTTGTTACTTTAGTATTGATGAGGATTTATGAGATACATTCTGAAATACACTGTTGACTGAAACAAACTATTATGTAATTGTTGGCTACACATTATGCTTCATTTGATTCAAAATGGCAGACTACCAAAATAAAGCACACTTTCTGAGCCACTAAAATTTAATAAATTTAAAAGATTAAATGCCCTGCTAGAATATTCTCTTGAATGGAACAATGTCATGCCTTGAGAATTAGGGAAAAAGGTCAAGCACATTACTTGGTCTTAAATGGGTAATATTTATATCTTCATTGTATCTCCATAAAAAAGCAAAAATGTTTAATGAATGCTGATCAGATGATGAATCACAAAAACTTATTATGGCTTCAGAAAAATACCATTTATTTATTGATGTAAAAGCCATAATACCGCTGAAATTTCCAGAGAGAAAATGTATCCATATCTGTTTGAACTGTATGGAGAAAACAAATAAAACTTTTATATATCATTAAAAGTTTTAAAGCAACAGAAATAATTGAAAAATAAATTTACTTCCAAAAATTGTAAAGTGGAATAAGAAAGTGAAATCTTTGTATCTGGGTGTTCAATTTGGAATCATCTTTCAGCAGGAGCACTGTTAGAGCACTACGTTGATAGCTCTCACAAAATGTAAATGAAGAAAGGAGTGTTTACTTCCAGGGCTATGGGCCTGGAAGTTGAGAGAATACTGATTTTCATATAAATCTATTTGAGCTATTGTTTCTCTTATAAATTTTTACCTATGATGTGACTGAAAATCAAGTATGAGGTAGGAAAACTAACCAGATAGTAAATCTTATATATGTACATATACAGGTGTGAAAATATAGGCTTAAGAACTGTAAGGTGATTGTGGTACAGCTGAGTAGTACAGCATGTGTTTAGAAGGCACAGGGCCCTGGTTTTAAGCGCTTGCACCAAAAAAGGTGTTAACTACTTTTGTATTCTCGTATAAGCTCTTCTGTAAGAATATATATATATATATATATATATATATATATTTATATTTATATTTATATTTATATATTTATATTTATATAAAATGAATTACAAACTTTGTTAATTGAGTTATTAAAAATCAAATCACCTAGGATTCAAACTTCCAACTACATTACATCAATGTCAAGCTTCATTTAATAAACCATATAATATATTTTGGAGACTCTAGGAAAATACTGCACATAATTGGTATAAGATATTTTTAAATTATTGTTTAAACTACAATACAAAAATAATATAAGCTGCCCTTTCCCATGCAGATGAGTGACCCCTCAGGTACTCTAACCTCTGTGCTAGGATGCATGTGGGACCAGGTTAGCTTTGAAGTCTCCATACTGTCAGCAACCTTTAAACACTAAGGAGTAGAAGTAGATAGTCAAGTACACAAATTTGAAATGGTTTTTCATATAAATTGGAGTGCATATTCTATTATCTCATTAAATTTAAACTAACAAAATACAAATTATTGAATGAAATTATTAAGAAGTTCAAGAGTATTGCAATAGAACATGCCATATAACCTTGGAGTCCTTCCAGACACAAGGTCTGGTATGTATACTGTTATGGCTTGTGTGTTTCGTGTCAAAATATCTTGTGGTCATAGTGGGGCTTTTCAGAGACAGCTAGAACTACAGTGTAAAAGGGACAGAAAGAGGGCTGCTGTCCTTGCCTTTTGCTTTGCTACTTCTGTGCTTGCTGCCCTTCTGCCTTCTGCCCACCATGAACTGGGTTTCCTCTGCCATTCCACCCTGCCTTGGAGCCAACTAACTATGACTGGAAATCTTTACAAAGTGTGAGCTACAATGAGCCTTTAATCCTTTAACTTGGAGTGTTGGAAATTTTGTGGCAGCAATGAGAAAATTCACTAAGACAGTTGGGTCACAAACCCATTAACTCTTTTCTTTCCATTCACTGAAGGCATGCAATGACAAGTTATGTGCCAGGACCGTAGCTTTCCTTGCCTCCATATACCAGAATCTCAGAGTTATGATGACTTCCATTTGAAAGGTTTTAAGTTTTTAAACATAAAACAATTATGGTTTTTCTACACAAATTAAACCACCAAGTTTTACTGCTGCATAGAATAATTTTATTAAACACAATGTATATGATCATGAGCGGTAAAATGACTCTAATGTGATGCCCAATATTAGACCGGTAATACCTAAGATTAGCCTATAATGCTGAATGAAAACTAGAAAATCAAAACTAGAATCAATTTTATCTTCTTTGGACAATAATCAATCAAAGCTGAGTCATCCTTTGAAAGAATGTATGACAAAAGCAGTAAATGCTTACTTTGGCATTTAAGTAGTAGCCGACCATAGCCATGAAGCATAAAGCATTACACTATGAAAAGTTATCTTAATTTGGTTAAATTAGCTGGAGAATAAGTGATAGACTTACAAAAGAAACAAATGGTCTGTGACTGTTAATTTTGATGTGTCAACTTGAATACAGTAAGAAATGCCAGGCACACTTCTTGAAACACCTGGTTGGGTCACTGAGCTATGAGTATATCAGGTTCTTGGCACCTTCCTAGCTGGAACTGTTTCCTGGCTTTGCCTCCTGACCACCATGAATTAAAAAGCTCTTTACCTCATCACACTCAGGGAGACAAGCACAGGCTGAATTCTCTTCAAATGTGACCCAAATTAAATCTCTCATTATTTTCACTATGGATGTCAGTTATTATGTCTAGTATTAGGAAAACTGACTAATACTGCCCTAAGATTACTTTGTAATATAAATCTGAGGCGTGATTGAAAATACAGTTGATGTTTAAATTAAAGGCAAAATCATTACACTAAGAGACACATTGCCATCCATTCCCCTCAGAATATTCCGCCACACTTCAGGTACAATTCCCCCAACTTACCACTCTCTACAGCCACTCTGAAAGTCCTCTTCATAACTGTCTTCAGTGGTGATGTTATGGCTGCCTCCATAAGCTGAATGGATTCAAAACACTTACTTTTCATGGTCATTTTGAATTTGATAATGACTCAGAAGATGTGTGATTCCAGACAAATGAGTAGTGCAGATAAGGAGACACTGTAATTTTTTATGAGCCTTTTCATTAAATAGCACTCTACAGCAGTATTAATCATGTTTTTTATTACATCTCATAAAGACAATTAGGGAAAAAATTCCAGGCCCCCTTTTGAAAGTAGAAAGAATGATGGGACTTTTGTGTTCAAAGTGAAGAGTCTTTTGTGAAGGACCAATGGCAATGTGTCTCCTACTATAACAAATTGTTTAAATTTAAACATTCACCATCTATTTTGAATGTCCTTGTAGATAGTGACGTGTTACACAACTCTGCCGCTGAACAAACCTCATAGTGCAGCTCAGTGCTAAGTGACTGCCTCGGCCAGTGTCACACTGAACCCAGCAACAGGGAGAAATCTTTTTCTAAGGTTTTCACAAAGACATCTTTATAAAATAACAGCATGCAGTTATTTCATCCAGAGGTTTCTTCTGTGTGTTTATCACAAGACTGTAAGAAAGCCAAGAAGAAGCTGAATGAATGATCAGCAAGAAGCATTTTTTGATATCAGAATATGTGGAAGAAAAAAGAATTTAAAGTCAGAAATAAAATTTCAATGCTTTGGCAAATTTGAGGCAACTACTAGGCAATGATTCAAAATGAAGTCAAAATTTTAAAAGGACATGTTCTCTTTTGACTCAGACACTATATTTGAACAATTCAAGGAAAAGGCTACATATTGAAAATGTTGCTGATAAAGCACTTAGATTAAATAATTTTTAATCTCAACATTCTTCAACCCATAGTTACTACAAATTTACTTAAAAAAAACAAATGAAATATTGACACTCATGGAGAAAGCATTTTTGTAATAAATCTCAATTAATATTTTTACTTCATCTATGTGGACATGTAATTTTCTATGACTGAGCAAAAAACTGTTTCCTATTTCACATGACTAAATTGTCTTTCATTTTCAATTTTTAAGTGTAAATGTTTTTGTATTTTGCATTTTGGAACAAGAGAGGGTCACTATATGAAGTTTTATTTACTACTAACTAATGTAAAATTGTGTGATCATGGTAGTATTTCTAGACCTAAGAACTGTTAAAGCTCTAAGTAAACCATGATGAGACACATTACAGAGTTGTACCTCAAAGAAAACACTGCTTTTGTGACATTGCAATAATCTTTCAATATCTTTTTCCTTTCTACCCCACTTGCCAACCTGCCATATATTATTTTAGAGGACGGGCTTTCTACATTTTGTGGGATCCCTATCATATTCATCTTTTAGATGCACTCAAGCTAAAATCCTACAAGACAATGAACATATCTGTCATCTGTTTCCAATATCATAATCGAAAGGCACTATGAATTTATAGACATGGAATATTGTTTACATTTTCATCAAGTTGACCTCACAGAATATACTATTAATCCTACACCATATTCCAAGCTCAGGATCCATAAAGTATTTTAACACAAGAAAAATGAAATCACTTTTATTTGATTCCCTGACTTGGTGAATAGGAAATCTGCAGAAAAGTGATTCATCAGAAAACAATTATCTGAAAATATGTTCAGATTGATTCACTGGCTGTGCAGAGGTAGCTGATATGTTTTACAAGGTCAATGTGCTATACTATAATGGATAACTTATGGACAATTCAGGTTGATCTGAAATTTTCATATTACACATTAAAGTTGTTATGTGCTTTTGAAATATAATTTTATGAGGTACATCAGAATATTACTTTTAAATTGACAACATTAGTGGCCTACTTCATTTTGTTATTAGTAAAATTTTTCATAAACTATGAAAGTGAGTAGATGATAGAGAATTACAAAGCATATTCCAAAAATATAACAGCCTATTTCTATTTCGGGGGATGGACTACCAATGATGGAATTGCTACTGGTATTGAGGCATGACTGATACACAGCCCAGAGTTCAGATTAAGAAGCATTTAAAGGAAGAGTATGTACTTGCTATAGAGAATAAAAAGACAAAAATAAACCCTATAACTTTGCTTCCATCTCACTCTGTAAGGTGTGGATGACATACATTTTTAGATGCTGTGTCTAGAGTAGACCATGGAGCAGTCTGGTGTTTTGATGGTGCTGTTTTGGTAGAGTAAATATCACCAGTAGTTGATGACCAGTGTATGGGGAATCTTGTATTGTGAATGATCAGGTATCATTCTAGCCAAGTGACAGGCTTGTGATCAGGTAAGTGCATAAAGTAGGTAACTCCTAAATTGAGATTAAAACTGAAAAAATGGTCAAGAGGAGAAATTATCCGCTATCTCTTCTGTTTTCTAATCCATTGGAATTTTGACTAGATGAAGATATTTAGGACCAATCTAGGTTTAAGAAATAGAAAGCTCATGGTAAAATTGAGTAAGGATATGACCCTCCCTGTGACTCATGGGGTCTGCTAAGGAACAGTGCCTACTGCAAGAAACTGCCATTGCTGAGATTATGTGACTTGGTGTCTGTTCATTTTGCTTATGTTTTTATCAGAACCACCCTATCTAAAGTGGTTGATAAGGTTAAGTTAATTTACCAAATAAAGAAAGCACACTAGGGCCTTTATCCAAACTAAATGTCTGAAGAAATTTCTCAAACCCTTTAAAGAAGCCATACAGGGAAATCAAACCAGATGTTGAGAAAGCCACTGGGATATGTAGACTGGCAATCACGACTGCCCAAGCACTGGATATGAACTATACACTGAATTCCTGATTACATCCACACAACCATAGTGTCTAACTGGGTGACAGACAACATTATTTGTCGCAGTTAATATTTTCTCCTTGATATGTACATGTTTCCTCTATTGTTCTCCCTAAAGCATAAACACATTAGTGATATATAAAATAATTTTACACTTTTAAGAATTGTACTCATGATCACATTTTCTGTGATTCAGCACTGCAAAGGAATGAATTAAATTCACTTTAATCTAAATGAAAGGGGTAGAGATATTCAAAAGGTAACACTTCCTGGATGTTTTATCCTCATAAATATTCAGATATTTTAAAGATTTCATTCTATGGAGGTTGTAGGTTAACTGTATTATATTAAGGCTACTTTTGAGATAAGAAACTCTTAATTTCCAAAACACAGCACCCTTGGAATTTGGGCCAAGTGGGAATAATCCCCAAATATGTACCACATATATGTGTCTGACTTCTACTAAAAGTGTTACTAGAAACAAGTCAGATTTAAAATCTTGCAATACTACTCATTATTTTTAACCTAAGGCTATGTGTGTTACACAACTGCTATCATTCCTTCCTATACACTCTCCAGTTTCCCAATACAACAGTGCTAATATTTATAAATCATTTCTGCTAACGTCTCTTGAGCAGAGGTTGGCTGATATCACTAAAACACCTTTGAATAGAATCAAGTGTATGCATGAGAGATTCAGGTTTTCTCTATAAATTGTATCTCTGGTGTGAATGAACAGAAATGGCACCCTCTACATACTTAGACTACAATTTGGAGGACTCTTTTTACTTATTAAGAAGTACATCCATACCTCAGGATTTTCCTCGGATGCTGTTTTGTCTTCACGCTTTACAGCACTTGGTACATTATTACTATTGGCAGGAACACTGATTACTTTTTAAAAAATGATTGTTTCAGGTGCCAAGAATACATATGTATGAGATTATTAAATTGAGTTCAGGATACTGGATGAAAGACAGGCTGTTAAGTACTAGAAAGTATAGTTATATTTACTTGTGCAATCTGTCTGTGATATTTCTAAATGAAACGCTCTTCTACTGAGAAATGTTAGATTGTAGCTGTGCTTGCAATTGAAATATTGCACGAAAGATTCATGCCCCAAAATATTGTTCAGTGCTTATTTTCATAAAGGCATATTCACAATTAGTTATGCTTGCCACAAGGATCAGTTGAAGCTACACACATCCCCAAGTGAGTATTGTTCTGAGCACATTACATTTTTCAAAGTAAAACAAAACAATGACATGATAAAAGATGTAGACTTGTCTTTTCACTCTAACAAGAAAATTTTACAAAATATTTGTTAAAAACTGAAGCCATGTGATCACTCTCAGATGTGAGATCTATACAAAAGTTGGTCTCATAAATTTTAAGTATAAAATGGGCAAAGCAAGGAGAAGCAAAGATAAAGGCTGGCCAATGGGGACAAATCATATCAGACTGAGAATTTCTGAGGTGTCATTGCAAGACAGGCTAAGTACAAATAATACAGTTGCATGGTATATATTTCAAAAACTTAGAGGATAATATTTTGAGTATTTTCACCAAAATTCCTGATAAATATTTGAGGAGATAATTTAACATGGTTTAAACATTAACAAATATATACGCAGATTAAATATCACTTGTTATCCTACCATTATGTACATTTTCTATGTTCTTATATACTGTTAAAATAAACTTAATTTTATAAAATACACAATTTTCTATGTCCATGATTTCACACTTGCTAGGAACTTGTTCTTCCACTGAGCAATATCTTTGCTTCTATTGCTAGAGAAATTTTTCTGCCCACCATTATTTAACATCTGAATCCTTGAATTTTTAAAAGTTTGGCAATGCTATGAATTGAAAAATTAATGCATTTTGAAATGAATGACTTGTTAAAATCTGAAATGTCTTCCTTCCCATAGAATGAGTTGCATTAAGATTTGTATCAACTATACTTATATAATTGACCCAAATTGTCACTGAATCAACTTTTGATAAGTCTACAGGTGCAAAGATTCCATAGGAAAAGCTGAGCAGCGTTTATATTATGATTAAAAAGAGGACTATATTGCTATTTCTCAACTACAGGCTAAACATGCTTCTGCATATTCCCTCCAAATTCTGCCAGCTTCTAATTTAAAATTTGACGCTGCAATTCAAAAATGCCTTATTTGTCCCTGAGAAAGACTGAAGAGAGAGTATATGTTGCTAGCAAATACCTACATGTAGATGAATCTTTAAATAGTACCTTACCATGAAAATACTACCTGATTTTCAGTCTACCTCTTTTTCTGGGGGGAGCAAAGCTGAATCCATTCTCAGCAGCTCTGAGATGAGATGATCTGTTCTTTAAAAGAGTTGGGGGGTCCCATGGGGGGGACTATAAGCTTCTATTAAGAAACAGATATATGAAATACAATCAGTACAGTCAGTGCAAGCTCAAAATTCTGAACAAGGGAAAGCAGATTGCAGAATACAGAGAGATGAAGGCAGTGGAAAGAGATGAGATCGGTCCGTGACTATGGACCTGGAGCAGAGGCTAGCGTTTACCCCTAAGGGAAAAAGGTAGAACTTTTGGACTTGGAAAGTGGAAAGAGAAAGGAAGTGGGGAGGATGAAATCTGAGGCTGAAAACTAGGCAAGAGCTGAAGGCTGAGCGCTTTAACCCTGATTCCGCTGTCGTATGTTGTACACATCCAAGTCTTCAGGAATATTTTCTTGGGAGGGATTTAAACATTTATCTGGAAAGAAATTAAGAAATTTATAATGATTAAAGAATGTGCAAAGAACTAAGAAAACCCAAGTATTTGGCTATCTCCAAATAGAGCCTGTCTCAGTGTGGTAATTCCAAAAGTAGTTGTGTGATATTAACTGACTGTCACGGCCTTCTGGTAGAAGTACTCGGCTCATATACATGAAAACTCTCGTGCAGTTTCCCTTTCTCCTGCGTACAATAATGGTTGATCAGAGGCTGCCAAGCGTTTGAAAAACATGTATGGAAGGAAAGATAAAGGTGGTAGAAGTCAATAATGAAATTTACTTTAGAGGAAATCTGATTCCTAGAAACATCCAAGAAGTTCTAGTCTTAATAAGCATGTAAGTTTTACATGAATAAATCTTGATAAAGAACATCATTTTCCAATTACTTATGTTTTTCCATTTTCCTATTATTCTAGAGAACAACAATAATTGAATGAAAAGATGTAAGAGAGATGAGCAGGAGAGTGAAGTTAGACTAGTGGTAAAGCACTTCCAGTTGTTGGTGGACCTGCGATGCTGTGCTCAGGATCACCGAGAGAGTAGAGATAGAGAGCAGGGACAGTGAGGACAGTATATACTGT
Organism: Dinomys branickii; assembly: GCA_004027595.1. Classification (NCBI taxonomy): domain Eukaryota; kingdom Metazoa; phylum Chordata; class Mammalia; order Rodentia; family Dinomyidae; genus Dinomys; species Dinomys branickii. Next base: position 149,396 of record PVLD010000792.1, read on the forward strand.
ACAGACCATAAGTAATTAAAGAGTACAGACATCTTTAATGTACTTACATCTACAAGATTTACCACACTGATTATCAATCTTTACACAATCGTTATCATTCCATAAACGTTAATTTTTTGTCATTATGATATAAGGAAGACAAACCAATGTCTCATTGCTCTAGCTCAGTGGTGAAAGTTTATATAATCACTAAACAGTAATGCATCGAAGCATGAATGTGTACCTCAAAAGGGAGAGGAATATAAACCAGAACTTAGAAGTACAGCATTTAGAGAGAAATACAGCCGTTTTGTAGCAATCCCTCTAACTCATTAGCCTGACACACAGTCTCTAGTTAGTGCCACATCTGTCTCACCTCGGGAGACACTGCGTGCCACTGTAATGTGCTAGCACACACTATTAACTTTCCCTCTTCCTGATTTTTGTAGAAGCTGCCTCACCTGGGCACATTACTTCCATAGTCTTCTGCATCCCTCGATCTATCTCTAGCCCATCTCAATGCCCTTGGCTTGGCACACTCACTCCAAGGCTTCATTTATATCTGACTTTGGGTGTAAATTGCCCTTGAAAAGTTTCTCTACTCTAGTGTTCATACCGAATTCGTAGCATTTATAACATTATTTCAGTTGCTTTTCCCTGCAAGCATTACTCCTCTGCTTTGAAAGCTTCCCCACACCAGCAACCGTGTTTATATTGTCTGTTCTGCACTCCGAGCAAAGTGGTTGCCATAAGGTAGGTGCTCAACAAATAAATGCTGAACTGTACATAAATGCTTTCTTTGGCTGTCCTATACTAGCTAAAATTTTTCTGTCAGCTAATTGCATGGCTATAAGTAGGTGTCATAACCAAAAGATATCTGCAAAAGCAGAAAGTCTGATGACTCAATTCACTATATTGTTTCTTAGACCACAGAACTGGCAAAGGGACTGTGGCTGTTTCTCACGCACAGGCCCAAATAGAATCCCAGGACATAAATGATCAACAATTTATGTGGTCCTGGCTTTCAATATAGATTGCTACTGCTGAATCCACAGTGTTGTCATATGTATTAATAAATATAAAATACTTGACCATGCTAGTACCCGATATATCATATCTTCACATTTTGCCTGTATTTTCTATGACATTTATACAATGTGTGTCCACAGAACACTGCACCAAGCTTCCCATAAGCCCATGGGTGCTTTGTCAGCCATGCATACCGTTGCTTATGCACGGTTGCAGGATGACAGCTGAGAGAAAGCAGCCCATTCAGCATACCTGTTTTTGTGTCTCTTATATCATTCAGATTAAGCTAAAAAGGCAAGGTCTAAGCAGTCATTTTAAAGGATAATGACCTACTTTACTTGAGTATGTCAAGACAAAGATTACTTCTCTGGAGATCTAACCTTCTACACTTTTCAACATGCCACTGGGTGAAATATGCACAGAATATCTGTCTCTCTACTGTCTTTTTTTATTCTTCTTAAGCAACTTTGCCACATGGAAAACACAGAAGGCAAAATCACCCAAGAAATAAATTGGAAAAAGCACACAGAAAAAAGTTTTACAAATATAAATGAACTCTACAATATAAACCATTGGATTGTAAACATCTCAGGTAACTGGCTGCAAAGCAGCTGGTGCCTTAAGCCCGCGGTTCTTTTGAGAAAAAAATTGCTTTTCGTCTTCTACGTTACAGCTCCAGAACATCAACTGCATTAACCCCAGTCCAAATTTTTGTCATCACACACACATTCCTCCCTCTTGCCAAATAGTTACAGCTTGGTCTGTGTTTGTAAGCAACGGCGGTATTTGAGTTCTCCCGAATATCATTAAAACATTGAAGCGGAGCAAGATTTTAAGTTTACCTACCATAGAACACAATTGGAAAAAATCCTCTATCTGTACACCTTGCCAAAAAATCTACAAAGATTTCAGAATGCTCAGTGATAGACAAGTTCATACAAATGTTGTTTAGTGGAAAGCCCAAAGCTTTCTGTGAATGTAACCTGTCAATATTTTGCAAACCCTTTTTCCCTTGTCATTATAGATTTGCAGGAACTACTTCTTTATATCAATAAGCAGTATAATAAAGAGTTTTGAGCAGTTCCAACAAAGAATTTTCAGTTTTTTATTACTTTTCACAATATTTCCTTGGTGTTTTCCTGTGGTTTCCATGCAGGCACATTGAACCATGATGATAATTTCTGTAAATGTGACCTTAGGAACAGAGTAAGTACTTTGCACATTGTTGATCTTTAAAAATTAGTACAAAAGTTTCATGTTTCTACCAAGCTTATCAATCTACAGAGAATTGTCATAACATTTCAAGGTAACATTTATCTTGAAAAGCTATGTTAAACATACATGCATAGGAAAGATCATAATATAAATGGTCAATTGGTCCTGTTAAGAACTCTATCAACTGTTTATTTTACATAAATTATTCAATTACAATTCAATATAACAAAGAAAAGGGGATCAAGTGTGAAGGAAACTAAGGAAAAATATACATACTAAGAAATGTTTTTAATAATAGAGGTCCAGTATGATATAAAATATATCTAATATATGTTTAAAATCTTCACGTTCCAACATTGTATCTAAGGAATAAAAGGATAATTTCAATTAATTGAAATAAGATGGCAATAAAAAATAAAAGGACACAGCTGGGCACGGTGGTGTGTGCTCATACTGCCAGCTACTTAGAACGCTGAGGCAGGAAGATCACCTGAGCCAGAGAATGCAAAGCCACCTGGGCAACACAGTTAGACTTGATCTAAAAAATAACAGAGGGGGTATTTCCTCCCTGCCTGCCTGAGGAGCAGTTGCCATCATGAATGACACAGTAACCATCCTGACCCAGAAGTTCATGACCAACCATTTGCTTCCAAAAAGGAAATGGCCACTGACGTCCTTCACACTGGGAAAGCAACAGTGTTTAAGACAGAAATTCAGGAAAAACTTGCCAAAATGTATAAGACCACAAGAGATGATATTTCTGATGAGATCGGGCGCATTCAGGGTGGTATGGCCGTAGACGAGATGATATTTCTGTATTTGGATGCTCAACCCATTTTGGTGGTGGCAAGCCAACTGCCTTTGGTATGATTTACGGTTCCTTGGATTATGTGAGGGAAATGAACCCAAACATAGACTTGTAAGACATGCAAGACTCAAAACAGCAGAGAGAGGAATGCAGGAACAAAGATAATCCCGCAGACAATGCTGGTGCTGGCGAAAGGCTGGAGAGGTAAAGTTTCTGCAGTGCCTCTCTGTGGTGACTGAGTGTTTCCCATCCGAGGATTAATAAATTATAAAACTGTCAACAAATGGGGAAACTAAAAAGAATGCAAAACAAACTCTAGAATTTAACACAAAACTGAAAAATTAGATGTTAGCATTTGATGTGCATTTTGATCTTTTGGTTAGGGAAATATACAATAAATGGATTGACACTTCCATGCTAACTCTTTGTAAGAGCAATAACTACAAAAACATTTGAAAATGGACTTTCAACAATTTTTCTAATGCTTACATGCTTTACAGTTCATTTTCTACCTATTAACCCATTTCGTATGCATATGAGCCCCAGAAGAGAAATATCGTAACACCTATCTTAGAGATTAGCAAACTACGAGAGCGAAACACGGATTTGGAGGATAAAAACTGTGTGTTTTCTCTTGGCTCCATGTTCCGCTCCTTTCCTCTCTCAGCTGTTGAAGATCTTAATAAAACTGGTGTTTTACAATTGTGTGGAAGCACTAGGAGATGCACACCTGTGATATTTATACACGTTTGATACTGTATTCTTACTTTTTTAATTCTCCCTGAGCCTCAGTGTCATCTGGTAAACTTGGGCAATAGATTTTCTGCTTCATTTGCTTTAGTAATTGGAATGTATTTTATGATAATTTCATTCTTTGAAAGAACCCTTTTGGACGGAGGTTGCATACAGGCACTTGTTTGGTTTTCCATCTGAGTTTGTTTAACCTTGTTGAATCACGTTCAGAAATTTCAAAATTGGTAAATTGGAAACCATTTCTTACAATTTAAAATCAAAGCTGTACCACCTGTTAGACTTATAACTCAACAGAGGGTCGTTTTGGACAAATGATTTGATATTCTTCATCATGTGACAGTTTGTACCAAATTAGTAACGATCAGGTTAAAACTTTAGAGAAACAGAAAAGAGTTATGCTATGAAGCCACTGTCTCGCCACCTTTTCCAAAAAAGAGAACGCAGTGATAAAGCCAAGAAGCGACATGATCATCAGCTATTTGCCTGTGGCTTTTGTCACTGTGCAGAGTTATTTGGAGATGGCGGGCTCTGTAATGAGTCTAGGGGTGTGGGATGGAAAAGAAATACACCTAAGAGAAATCTGTTTGGTTTTCTCTGTTTAATAGGAGGGAAACATGAAGTGGTAATGAAGATAAATCATGATCGGAAGTCTAGAGCCGAAACGGCATGGCCATCTGCACAGTACATGAAAGAAAAAAATCGTGGCTTTGTTTTTTAATTTCCTGGGACTCTCTTCTGAAGAAATAATACTCAGAGAATGAATGTGTGGATTCTCTGCCTATCTTTCAGTAGTTGTAGTGAAAAAGAAAATCTTTGTATTGCAATATAAATAATATTTATCATAATATAAATATATTTATATATGCTGAAGTAGTGCACAGATAAGATGCAACTTAATGATCCCATGTGACTTACCAAAAAAGGACATTTAAGAAATTAATGTATTTACCGATGTTGGGATCCTAACATTGCGTTTGCATTCGGATTCCCAAACAAGGGAATGAAAGAAGCATACGTATTAAAATTTGTAGAAGATTCACCATGGACCCTAAACTGTGAAAACTGGAGCCTGCCCCTATCTCTTCCTTGTGCCCTGCTTTGTCCTTTCCTCGTGGTGGAGTGGGTTCATAGAAGGTGCCACTTTAAGACAATCTGCAATGATTTTCAAATTATTATTTGATTCTCAGGGTCCCGCTGTGAGTTAGATTTTACTAAGCCCACATCGTAGTGGGCTACTTGTAGCTGAACTATACAGTTTAGGGAGCACATATTCATGAGTGAGCCTTATGCTGGAAACCATGATGAAAACACCCACAAAGGGTCCTCTAAAGAGAGGTGATCTATGCCTAATGTAGATGGTAGAGTCCGTTGTAAATTTATGTCCATCTGTGTCCCCACATAAAAAGTCCGATTAGCTGTGGAGTACCACCTGGGTGACTCTCCTTGAAAGAGGAGCGGTTGTCCCTGTTTCGGTTGATCCTGACCCTGTTTCGTGTGTTGATGTGTACAGCACTGATGAGGACATTTCCTTATCCCTTCAGTTAGTTTTAAGCAATGCATACTGGTCCAGCAGAGGTGCTGATGGTAGTCTTTGAAGACAGCAGGTGTGTGTCCCGGGACTGCTTCCCCACCGCTGTTCCCTGTGTGAACCAGGAGGAGACGGGATGGAAAGCCAGGCTGGGACTGAGCCAGGAGACAGTCTGTGACTTCCTGGGGCTGGAAAGATCACACGTCGGAGCTGAAGCCCTGGCTCTAAAACATCAGATACCATCTCAACTGTGCCGTGCAGATTACTCTTTGTGTACACCCATCTCTCTGCATTTGCGGAGGGGATTTCCGGCCTCCTACCTGGCCCAGCTCAATGCACTCACCTGCTTCCTGCCATTCTCACAGCCACTCATCCTCAAGCCACTCCTTTATCTATGAATGAATAAAACCTGGGTTTGGCCTTGGATCAAGACCTTTGTTCCAAATAGCAATTATCACGGCTGGACTTAGGACCCCATGCCCCCACATAATTACAAATAGGACTTAGTGTCTTTATTCTCACCATGGGTTGCACGGGAAGTGGTAGATTGGAATCAACTCAGTAGAATTCCAATAACTTTTCATGGGATTACAAATATAACTTCCTGGGCTGCAACGAGGACCAGGAAGGGCTCACTATAATTAATTCAATAAAAACTTGAACTGCCTACCTTAAAGAAACACATAAAGACTATCAAAAATACAATGAGAAAAAATTTAGGTTTTAGCCAAAAACAGAGAACTTTTTCAATTTATTTAGTTATAAAATTACTGTGTCTGTAGTTGGAGGTTTGGAATTAGTATGCGGTGAGGCAAACCTGAGTCTTTGACACCTGTGCTTCCCATTATGTGACATTCTATCTGCACGTACAGTACGGGAGGACACACAAGTGCACCCATGACTACCAAAGCCCCGCCATTACTGGAACCCTACCATGATCCACTTTGTATAAAAGGACAAGTCATATGCATATATTTGCTTTAGATAAGAAGTTGTCTCTTGAGTTGGTTTTACTTGATAGTTTCTTTTTTACTATTGAGATGAATATGACTGCAATCAAATTGACAGTGGGTAACTCAAAGCAGAGCAATGTGAGAGAAGGGAAGAAAAGCAAAAAATAGCTTTTGCAAAGACATGAAGCGCTTACCAATGCTTAATATTTTTCCACTCATAATACTTAGCTGAGTAACTTTTTCTTGAGGTTATAGAGTAAAATTAAATAAGTAAACCATATCAGGTATAAATAAACTGCATTTATGTTTCGTTTTTACAGCAATGGCTTATGATAGACAGATATCATCTACACCTAATGTAAAGTACTACTGTTTGCCACCTTGTTGAGCATACTAGCTTTTATGTTCTAATTCAGCTTATTTTGATAAGAAAGGAAATCTTATTTTCTTTCCAAGATGCCTGTGTCCATCATTCTTTACCAGGACTTTTTAAATTTAGAAGTATTTTCAGGGGCTTTTTTGCTTTATAAATTATCCAGGCTAAAGGAGACATCTATTTCATCTCAGTTCTCAAAGCTGTTTTATTTATTGGATATCAACAAATACCACAATAAGTATTAAGTTTTTGTAGGTCAGGAAAAACACTTCAATTATTATTTTCCTGTGGATAGAGTGTTCCAAATATTAGTGTAGCCCTCAAATGCCTGTTTATGTCAAAATATACTTGAGATATCTTTCCATTTACACGTCATCTAGAACAGTTTTTCTCAACTTGAATAACATGAAAAGCCTTAAAGAAAAGCAAATTCTCTCACACACAGCACTCAACTAAAACATTTCTTAATCCCTTTTTGTTTCCCACATATAAATTTAAAGCAAGGCGTAATGTTGAGGTACCATATAGTTCTTACAAAATTTAAAATAATAAAACCTAAGCAGTAATGACAATAAAATCCAAACTAACTCTAATTTAAAATGTCAAATTTGACAGTTTACCTGGGCTAAAATGCCGCTCTGACAAGAGTATCACACTATGTATTATTATATGCTAGTAGTACATGTGCTATAGTAACTCAATCTCCTCATCATCTTGTCTTAGAAGATATTTTTGAACATTTACCCCTAGCATGCTAGGGGAGGATTTGGCTTTCATTATGGTTTGGCTGGAAGAAAGTCCCAAATAATTAAGATGTACTGTATACTACCAAACCTATCATAAATGCAAATAGAAATGGAGGAGTGGACATTAGCTGACCACATTTCCTTAAAATAGTTGTAGACTATTATTGACATAGAGGCAGGGCTAAATACAAAATCACCATAGCAAAATTATTAAACTCCAGACTTCTAGACTTGTTTTCAAAATCCTGATTTGAACCATAATTTCATGTTTAAATGCATTCTACATCTCAAGATAGATAACTGATTTACAGCATATTTGTGTCTCAAGAGTGGCACACGGGTCCTTATAGCAATAACTTGCTATCTCTGATGAAGTCAAGTATTCTCTGTAATCAGCTTTGTGCAATAAATAGCAGCACATGTTAGAAAACAGGCCACAGACACAAGCTGTATCACTCCGAACTCTTCTGGAATCAGCCCACAAATTGCATATTTGTGGGACATGTGCTCCTATACTGCAGTGAAATACTGATGAAGGAAAAGATTCAGAATGAGGACTGATCTCAAAAGATAACCTGAGACCTGTGATTTCAGTTCAGTATGAACTCGAACCATTCAGTAAAAGTAACTATTCTCACCAAACACAACTTGGAAGGTCATTCAAAGAAAAGATAAAGCAAAGGGAAATTAAAAAAAAAAAGTGTGAAGGCGAGATGAGACTAAACAAACTAAACAAGTCAATGATGCTATCCCTCAGTTGTTCAGGGCCTGGGCCCGCCAATTGATTACTCACATGAGAATCAGCGTGCAGGGTGTTACTCGGGGCTGATACCGCTTCATCAAGTGGGACAGAGTCAGCAATATCTAATTTTTGCACCTGATGAAGCAGGCAAAATAATGTGTGAGCTGAATGTTTTCCAGAAGCTGAAAATGAGTGTGAATAGAAGTACACAACTTACAGTGTTCGTCTCCCTCCTTCCGGGGCCAGCTCCACACAAACCCATAACGTGTTCCCCATCCACATAGATTGTTTTCCCAGTTACTGTGCATTCTGTCCGTTCACATCAGAAATCACAAACGTGTCAAAGTACCATCAGAAAATCCAACTGGCTGCTTTTTGAAGTAGAAAAGTATCTAAAAACAACAGCAAAAATTTCCCATCTGTTTAAACGTCACAGGCTTGTTCGGGAAATATGTAACTTAGCTTAGCCTGTCCAGAAGCAACTGAGATATCTGAAATAAATCCATACACACTTCAAAACTTTTTCCAAAATGGGACTTTTTTTTCCTGAATGTGAAAGGAGGACCATACACATTTCTGTATAGGGGCATGAACAATAGTCTGGCAGGTAGAATTTCATAGAAGATTGCTAAATCAGACAGTTATCATTTTGGGCCCAAATATATCACATTTCATTCAATTTCTAATTAAGTGAAACATATGGTAGATGTGGGCATATACTGTTCAGCTTTTAGCTTGATCTGCTTGATTTTTCCCTTTCATTTCCTTATAACACAGACCAGATTTCTCCTCTTCTGAGAGTTGCTAATTAAACCCTGGCTTTTGTCTTGTTCACACAAACCCTGATCTGCTGGGTCTGCTCTCCGCTGCCTCTGGCATTTCTCTGTGCCTGTCTGCAAGGTTCCTGGAAGTGATGGAGCCACACACTCCTCCTACAGGATACCCAGAGCTACAAAAGGACTCCTGTCAGTAGTAAAAAAAGATCAGAAAGTCACTTTAATAGCATGAAAATATTTCTACCATCTTTGTGATTAACTTAAACACACCGAAGTTCTCTTTAACTCATGGGCTAGAAAATTAGATTTAATTTTGTTTTAAGGTGGTGAATTACCCTGATGAAAAGTCAGTGATCAGTCTGACACTTTGCTAATTGTACAAGATTAATTATACCAGGAGTAAGAAAATCAGAATGAAAGGAAATCAAGTTCACATGAGATAGATGATGCCTTCTGCACATTAAAAGTACTTCACAGGTTATATTACCTTTGTCCACATGTTAAACTATATAGAAAAGCTTCCTGCATGTAAGAGAATGAGAAAAACGGCAGGCAGCGTCACATAACAATCCCAGCAGGAAGGACATTTGTTGTGGCAGCAAGTGTTACACTGTTATGATCGGGAGACACTACCTGCATGTTATCACTGAAGAGCCTTTTCCATTTGCCGTACTTTGTTACAGAATATGGGGGTTTGTGATAACAACACCCAGGTGAGGCCCAGCATGGAAGATGTGCAACCCTGTCACTCCAAAATGAGGATAATTTATTGGCTTACACTAGGCTATTCAAATAAGAGCTGAAGGATACTGTCCAACTACATTATCAGGCCACAGCTTTATTCAATTGTTCCCCTTCACTAAAATGTGTGTTCATGCTTTGTAAGACCAGAACAAGTTACTCAAAAGGAATGATGATCCCCAAAATACCGATGTCAAGTTGAATTTAAGATCATTTGATCTTCATGTACAAGAAGGTGGCAGAGAGATATTATTTATTTGAAATCTAGGAAGACAAGCTGGCAAAAGCTTTCATGTAGCTTTAATTGCGACTGTGCGCTGAAGAGATCTGCTAGTTAAATCACAGCTTTAATGAAGATTTGGCGGCTCCAAGTCAGTCTTCTCCCCAACATAACAACTTGTAAAGAATCAAAAATGCCCTGTCATATGGCATATGCTATGTAAATACCTTTTCTTACACTCAACACAAAAATAAATGTACTATTCAGATAAACTCCAGGCAATTATATACCTGCCTCTTTGCCTACTTTCCTGTGAAAAGAAATTGCCAGATTTATAAATGAAAGCAGAGCACGCAGCACTCTTTATAAACACGATGGGATTCTGGGATTCAGGTAAGAGATAGCTTTTGAAATATTTCCCATTATAACAATACTTTACAGGTATAAATTGGACCAATCTCCACAATTCTGGTAAATACAGGGGAAAGTCTGCTGTGTAGACAGGCTTCATGAAGTTTATCTGCTTTACTCCTTCCTGTGCTCGTGTGGTTTTGGTTTTGTTTTGGGAAAATCACAAGTGAATAGAGCAGAAAAGAGTTCATTTTTGATAATAAAAATAGTGAAAAACATGAAAATATGACATTGCTCCTCAGGAATGGATTTCATTTCCAAGAACACTTCAGCTTTGCCCTGAAACCCTGCATGTATTTGACCACCTCCTGAGTTTTCATTGACAAACTCCCTGCAATTTAAGTGAAATCTCTACCCCCTGCTTGGGTAGCATCTTACTGCCTGTGCAGTGAAATATCTTACTGTGCTGAGAGGTACAAAGTACAACCTGGATGTCTCCATGATAATCCCTGAGCAGATGAACACGGTCCCTGGAATTAAAAGGGGCAGTTTGTGTAACACATAGTTTTCTGTCTGTGGTACATGAATATTTTTTTATGACTTACATTTGTGATTGACTGATTTAGTTCAACTCTGACTGATATGAAGAAGCATGTGTACCATTAAAATGGTGCTTCAAATTCTTGCTTGCATTTAGGAAAAAGCCAGTGTAATGCGTGTTCTACTCATAGGTCCAATAAATGGAACCAAAGATGTTAATTTACCTAAGAAGTTGAAAATACTTCTCAGAAAAGCACCACCTATTGACATACTGTCTAATTCTGCATGTGATTTACCTTTATAGGCTTGTAAAACAACATTAGCAACACTATAGAATTGTCATTGCAAGTCCCTTAGAATTGTGCCTGAATCACTATTTTACTTTAAAATTCTTTACTCTTAAAATATTATTAATAATATCACACACCTTCACTGTGAATTTAAAACTATTTCAAAGAAACTTAGTGCATACCTGCATTTTTCAAAAATGCTTATTTCCATTTCTCTAAATAGATCCTTTGCTACATCATTTCCTGAAATCCCAAATTATTTTGCAAATTGAAGACTCTGGATTTTATATTTTGTACTTATAAAAATGGCAGAAATATAAACAGGAATTATTTTAATAACTATAACAAAGACCTACATGAGTTATTGAAAACGTACAGGTTCCCTGTGTGTTTTAAAGTAATCCTTTTGTCGATAATGCTTTTATAACTGCTTTCTCCATTTGAATGTGAGCGCTCCACCTGTTTCCTGTTAAAAACATAAAGGGTGGAAAAACTAACCTAATTTTTTTCCTAAATGACGTAGGGTCGAGGAGGGAGAGGCTGGTGGGACCACAGAGGCACGCTTTTGGCTGAGTGCGAGCCCACTCGCACAGTTCTCCTTGGGTCACGATACCCCTGCTGCATTTGTCTAGCCAGTCCGCAACTGTTCATCAAACTACTAAGAAGCTCCTGAGCCTAACGCACCGGGGGTATTTCTCTTTCTCTTCTCATGCAGCCAAATAGAGACTCTGCCAACCCAGAGGCACAAGCCAAAACAGAGCATTAGAGTGCCAACTCCATCTGCCAGCGTGGGGTAAGAAAAGAGGAAAAAGTCATACATGCTTTATATCTTCTTTGTTCTAATCGTCTGGTTTTCTGCCTGTATATATGACAATTTTACGAGGTCTTATAAGACGAATAATGCATCACTTGTTGGAAGTATAAAAGGGGTGGAGGTGAATAAAAAGGGAGGAGAATTGAAATGTGCTTTGTACATGTTCCAGTGTCCTACAGTGAATGGAATCATTATGTACTGAAAACAGTTGCTGGTGAATTTAAAAGGAAAATAAAATAAAAGAGAGCTATTTACTTTCTCTTACATTATGATGATGTAAAATTGTGTTTTATACTGTTATAAAAGTAAACAATGTTATCTAATCAATGAGTAGGCAAGACTATCTCTTGAAGGCTGGTTTGAGGAAACAGAATGGGAGGTACAAAAAAATTTTATGTATATTTCTAATATCTACGGCATTTATTTGTATTGATTTTATTATATTTTGTTGCTTATAACATCTGTTCTCAAACGGTAATTTGATCACCACTTTTTCTGTATATATTACAAATTTATGAGTCACAAATTTTCATGTCTGAAGGTGGCAGGATCTAGAGTGTGTGGTAACTAAATTGCTCCATTGATATATGTGCTTCACAAGTAATAGTTACCTGTACTGCATAGGCAACGTTTTAGACAACTGGCAGATGAAGGGTAACAGAAAAAGTAGAAATCGTTCATAGTGTTCAGAAATAAATACGGGTAGGGATTTGGACGGGAAGGTAACACTAGTTGTGGGGGAAAGGAGGGATTGAAAAATGGCCAGTGTGGGAATACTTCAAGAGAATGATTTCACGTGCAATTCAAGGCATTTTCATTAATGTAACTATTGTAAAGGAAGAAAAAAAGGATCTAGTAAGATGAGAGGTGTGTGTGTGTGTGTACGTTACTAAGAGGATCAAAGAAGTGGGACGGGAAAGAAACAGAGACATTGTGGCAGGGAAGGAAGGTTGAATAGGAATTTATGATTTGAAGGACAAACTGATGTATAAGCAAACTAAAAGTGCAACAATCAAGCATAACTAACTTTCAAATGAACTGCTACAAATTAAACATTCAGGTAACAGATAAGCAGTAATAATTACATTTCTGTATTATAAAATGTTTGCGTCCAGTAGAATGTAGTAGAGAGTACCTGACAGAAAATGTACTAGGGTTCTGTATAGATAAAAATGTTGCAGGGTTTTTTCATACCTTTTAGAGAAAGAGCAAGAGAGAGAAAAGTATCTAGACACCAACCTTACATCCTTCACAAACAACTCAAAATGCACTGTAGACATAAATGTAAAATGATCTAAAAATCTATTATAATATAGAAGGAAACTTAGTTGATCATATGTCCTAAAGAATTTTTAAACGTCATAAAAATGACATAATTCATGATAGAAATAATGGCTCAAAAGAATTTCGTTAATTTTTTTTAAACTGGGAGGTGACATCACTGTATAGGACTTCAAGTTACATGACAAAGCTAATGCTGTAAAAACAGCATGGTATTTACTAAAAAAAAGCCAGATTCTTGGGTTGATGGAACAGAACAAAAGGTACAGAAATAACTTCAGGCACACTTAGTATATGGTCTTTGACAGAAGGCCCAAATTCCTTTTGCTGCAGGAAACAGCTCTTTAACAAAAAGGTTTATCCACATGCAAAAGGCTGAACTTATATCCATACCTCTTACAACATACTAATGGGACAAAGAGCTCAACATTACAACAAAAATACTTAAACTTCTGCATAATAAAATAGGCAGAACTCTTGTAGACGTAATTGTAAGCAAAGACCGTCAGAACAAAATTCTGGTTGTGCAACAAATAATACCAAGGAGCAGTAAATGAAAACTCATTATAATAAAAAGTTTTTGCACTTTAAAGAAACCACCAACAAAGTGAAGAGACAGCCTACAGAATGGGAAAAATATTTTTCCAGCAATATTCACACAAAAGATTAACAACTAACATCTGGAATATATAAGAACTGAAAGAATTAGTCTCACCCCAAAAACTTGAAAGACCCAAACAAAACCTGGGCAAACACTGAAATAAATACATACTTCGCAGATAAAGAAATACATTTGGTCAATAAATATGTTGAAAAATAGTCAACATCACAGACCACTTGAGAAATGCAAATTAAAACAACATTAAATAAAAAAAAAAAAGATTTCATCTGACCCCAGAAAGAACAGCTGCCATCAAGAAACCAACCAATGCCAAATGCTGGCAAGGGAATGAGGCAAAAGGAAAACCTCACTTCACTGCAGGTAGGAATGTGAACAGATATACGCAATATAGAAGCAGTATTAAGATACCTTAAAAAACTAAACATAGAAATTCCACTTTACCCAGCTATGCTGCCTTTGGGGTCTTTCCAAAGAGTTAAAGAAACATTATACCACAGGATTTTATGTGTACCTGTGTTTACAGTAACACAGTTCGTTATAGCTAAATCTTGAAATCAGCCTACTTGCCAATAAATAGATGAATGTGTAAAAAATGCCATACCTATACATGATGGAGGAGTGCTCTATTAAGAAAGATAAATTTGAGGCATTTGTAGGAAGATGTATGTATCTCAGGACTATAATGTTAAGTGAAGTAAATCAGACACATAATGTTATATATCATATGGTTTCCCTTATGGGAAAAATTTAAGAGGAAAGAAGAGAGAGGAAAGAGAAAGTATATTCTGTTTCTTTTGTCAGTTTCTGGTTTTATTCTAATATGGTCCAAGAGCTCACTTTGCAGGATTTACATTTTTTTATATATTTTAAGGTCTTTATTGTTATGATCATGGTCTATTTTGAAAGAAAAAAAGAGATATTTTCCAGGAAATCTATGAAGACAGAAAGCAGTCCAGTAGTTATGTAGATTTATCTGAAAGGGATTGGGAATTGACTGATAGCAGATAATGTGTTTCAATTTGGCCCTAAATTTGACCGTAGTAAGGTTGTACGCTGTTCTGGGGTCTATCGAATCTCACCTTTCAAGTATGTAAATTGTGTGGTATGCAAACTTGTGGTTTAATTAATATTTTTAATTTAAAATTGTTGCTGTGATACAGGAGCTGTCAGGAGGAAGAGCAGACATTGCATACATTGAGACATATCATTTATAAAAGAAACAATTGAAAAATTGTTATCAAAGGAACTCTTAAACTCAGGAACACGATTTAAAGTAAAAGGGCAAGTACCTCAAAAGACACCTTAACAAAGATGTTAAACAGATAGTAAATAAGCACATGGTACCATACTTCACACTATATGGCATTTGAAAAATATGTAAAAATGACAATGAATCACTTCCACCCATTTATTAGAGGGGCCATAAGCTAGAACAATGACAAAAACAAATGGTGGCAAAGATGTAACACATATGTATATATAAAGTGAAAGAAGACAATTTGAGAAAGTTAGATATCATATGATTTCAATCATGTGCAATGATTGGAAAGCTGTTTCCATGGAGACAGTAAAAACATCGGTGATTGGCTCCAGGTTGGGAGGAACAACGGAGCTCAGAGGAAGCCATCCTATACATAATGATAGATTCATGTAATTGCACATTTGCTGAAGGTGCAGATGCCAAATACCGAGAAGGAACCCTAAGGTAAAGTGTGTCTTCTTTGTTAAACAATGCTCATTTATTTTCAGCAACAGCTCCACTTCGATGGAAGAAATGGTTGCAGGGAGGCTCTGCAAGTGTGCAGTCAGAGGAAAATGTGGAGAATCTACCTTCCATTCAGGTTTTGCTGTGGTCTTAAACTGCTCTTAAGAAATGATAGCTTTTTAAAAATTAAAGTGCAAATTGCTTTTCCTTTTAACAAATTTTGAGCATTTTTCTATTTGCTAAGCTATTAATCAGTGAGGCAAAGATAGCCTGCATTCAATAAATAGAATTGAAACATCTGGTTACATACTGAAGAGAAAGTTAAATTAGTGGCTTATATTAGAAAATACATTTTACAGTGTAGTTATGTTTAGTTTCCATGTCAAATACATATTTATATAAGACTTTAAAACTGCATCACATACTACTTTAATATACTTATATATTGCACAAAAAGTGGCAAAACTCACCTGAGTGTAATGTTGTGATAATAATTACTATTATTTGAAAAAGTAGTACTTGAAGAGAGGAATGAAGAAAATATGTTGGCTTTAGTAATATCCTGTTTCTTTATTGGAGTAATGTGTGATGGTGCAGTTTTAGGACAATACATTACAATAAAAATTTATAAAAAGATATGAAAAGACTGTATTTATGTTACACTGTGTTATTAATAGAAGGGCCCAAAGTACTTTTTTTCATTGAAGTTACACTTAAAATGTTGCAGATATTTTTCCAAGAAGGTTTTGATCACTATAGTGTGAACACAGATATCTGAATTGGTATCCCATCAGACAAAAGTTTCTTATCTCAATTTTTATAAATATAGAATCTGCAAAATGTAATACTCCAGAATAAGAGACTAGACCATTGCCAGTGTGAGAAGATATTGGTGTTAATTTTACTTGGCTCATCTTTCTCTTCATTGAAGAATGTTTATGACATAATCTCAGACTCGGCAAAGCACTGTAATATTAGGAATTTCTCTTTAAACTGCATAACTGAAATTTGATATAAAACTTTCATTGGTGTGTTTCCACATTGTGTATGGCTCTGTGCATGTATGTGTTAATGGTCTGCTTTTATGGCTTCAAAGTAAAGCCTCAGAGTACTTGTAATGTTGTAAAACTAGACACAGGCTCTTAAATGTTTATAGTTAGAACATGCCCAGTGGCAGATGGTGGTATGCCATTTTAGAGCCACCTAGAGGCACAAAAACTGTCCCATGTTTTTCATTTTGGCAGACGCGCATGCCTCTCTGGCAAATTTTACAAAATAACCAAAAGACACACACCTTCAAAACAGATTGTATTTATACAGGGATTTGAGCAGTTCAACAGGGGTGGTGCTAGGGAGTTCAGAGTCAGTATAATCAAGTGTACAGCACACTTGGTATGGAATTAACTAAATTAGTTTACTGTGTACTTACTCTACTTACAGCACTGTGATGAATTTTACATAATTTTAGAGTACAATAAAAATAATTTCAACAATTTGATGTATTCAAAGAACTTGTTTTAAATATAAATTAAAGGTCAAATTTACTGTACAACTCAATGTTCAGTGATAGCATTGCTCTTTAAGCAACCATGTGTTTTAACTTAGCATATTGATAATTGAAAAATCTAATAATCATTCATTTATGTACAAATGTGAATATAATTTTTCAAAGTCAATACAGGTTTCAAATTTCTATATAACTTTCTAAATTGGCACAGAATCTTTCCTCTTTTTTTTTTTAAGTCAGTTGTGGGCAGTGAACGCAGAGCCTTTGCATTGCCTTACTTCTCTGATTCCCTTTTTTTACACTTTTGATGGAGTCTATGTTTCTAAGTTTCCCACCCTGGTCTCCCACTTTTGAGCCTCCTGGTTCAGTTTCCCGAAGTGCTGGCATTGCAGGGGTGTAGCACTTTGCTGGGCATTAACTAATGAGTTATAAACTCTGGGTGCTTAAGGGAAATGTAAACACTTTCTGTGATATGTAACAGGTCTGATGTTTTTAAGGCTCTGGGAGTCTTCCTTTCTCTGTGGCAACCCCTCAATCTTATCTCCATTAGAGTCCAAAAACTTCCACAGATGCTGTACAAATCAGAGGGTGCAGATGTGGGATTTCTTAGGTCCATAGTGACTCAGCCTTGACCAAAGCTGACCCACCTTGACCAAGTAGGCACTAGGTTTTTCTGACCCTTAATCAAAACTTAGTACTCTTCTGACTTGTTCCTTCCGGGCCTGTTAAATGTCTAATTGGTGAACATGGTAAGTTAGATGAGGAAGCAGTAATAGAAAAGCTTTAAAACTGCAATGTGAAATTTTTCCTAATAAAAACTTTTACAAGGCACCCTAAGGAATCTAGAAATTATAGAATTTATAAAGTAAAAACTCTCAACATTTCAAATGACCATTGTTATTATTTACAGAAAAATTGAAAAATAAATTTAAAATTTTTATTAGCACATGTTATTTATGTTATTCGTTTAAGTGTTATTGTACTTCTTTTTCATTTATTAAATGCTGGTAACTTCCTTAATGATCAACATGTCTGCATATTTTGAAATAATTAAATCTATTGAATGTTTTACTGATGGACAATTTCTGTTCTGGGAGTCTACCCATAGCAAGTAAGAAAAATAGGATCCTCTTTCCAATGGCTCTTACATTGTGACTGGGGAGAAAACAAAGAGAAGAAGCACACACACATTGAAGATAAATTTAGCTTGATGGGTTGCCACATCCTAGAATCCCAGCATTCTGCGAGGCTGAGGCAAGAGGATCACAGGTTCAAAAACTGCGTGGGCAAGTGAGCAATTCATGAATTCCTATTTCAGAGTATAAATAAATAAATAAAAATAATTATAATAATGAAGGGGCCAAGACGTAGCTCAATGTGAAGGTCCTGGGTTCACTCACCAGGAACCTCCAAAAATAAAAAAAATAAAATAAACTTTGTACAGGAAAGCGCTATGGCCATGACAAAGCTGGTAAATATGACAGTAAGATGTAAAGGAGTGTGCATTACTTTGCTTTTTGTCTCTAGTATTTAAAATATGCTTATATAAAATGCAATAAGCATTTAGTTACATGAATATAATTACAAATTTCTAATATTGCCTTTGAAGTAAATTCTTCATACTGAAATGTTTGTATCAAATCATATGTCCGGCTTTCAGATTATTTATATATATTATCAAATATTGCCTGGAACATTGACAACAATTTAGGTCTCTACCAAAATAAGATTTTCCATAAATGGCTACCTGCCAAGTAGCAGGCTATGTATATTTTGTATACTATTTGAGGTTATTTTCTCAACCCATTGAGTTTGATGTTATTATTTCCATTTTATAAATGTAGAAATGAGATCATAGAGGTTTAGCAAAAATATTTAAAGCAATGTGGAAGCTATAGAAAGACAGAACACAATAATCTGCCTGTACTACTCTTAAACAATTAATATTTTGATATCAGGAGAACATGAGGTTGCTATGGAAACTTACTAAACCAAAAAGGAAGGTAGAGAATCAGTTGTAGAGGGTTAGTACCAACATCAATTTCCAATAACATATTTTAGGCACACAGAAAACTTGCAGAAGAAAGATTTCTTCCATATTTAGACTATGAAAATAGCCCCTCTGTTGCCTTTATGCTGCGTAATGTTGAGCCTGAGTGAACAAATATAAAGGAAAAGATTATTTTCCCAGTATGAGTAACTCTTGTTAAGACAGTGAGTTGCAGTAGATAGACTAAAAGTTAATGCCCAGGAAAAATAAAAAAATTATTTACTTTTAGATGGCTTTTCATCTATAGATTCTTGCCCATAATTTTGTCAGTTTTATTATATATAGGCTTTTTAATTGGCCCAAACAATATCATAAGCTCATTCGTTTCAGAGTCACTGGGTTAGGTACCCAAACTGATGTTCTCAAACAAGGTCCTGAGTTTGTTTTCCATGTCTGGAGAGGGGACAGATTCTTTCTGTATAAATGGATGAACAGTCCCCTGGGCAAGTAGCAGTCATACTGTGCCCACCAGTGCTACCCTACTTAAGAAAACAGAATTAAAGCTGTGGCAAGAAGAGAAAAAGAGTAAGGGTTTAAAAAACTATATTTAAAATGATGCATTATCTGGCATTGCAAATCACCATAAAATTTAAATTTTGCTTTGAGTTGACACAGGATTCTTACCATTGTTTGCATAATAATGTCACATCTACTACTGACATAGAAATTGTTCACAAAGCAATTAATTCAGCCAAGGAGTGGATGGCTGACTGCAGGGGCAAGGACTGATAATATCGGTGTGAACTTGGAAATTTCAACTCCTCCCTTTGCTGCTGAGTTCAGTATGTTTCCTCTGGTGATTCCCTCCATGTAGAAATCAAGAAATGAAAGGAAAGAAGAAAGAAAATAATGGAAGGTGCTAATTTTTTAAAAAAGTAGTTTTACTTTGTTAAGACAATATTTAAGATAGAGATCTACATTTTGTCTTTTAAAAATATATATATTCCTTCAGTTCTATTCCAAAGGAAAATATCCAATTTTTTTTGTTTGGACAGCCATATTTCGAAGTTACATACTAGTGTAAAGAGAAAGAACGCATTAGCTTTAATTGATATACTTCCAAACTGAGAGTATCCACATACAGAAGACTGAATTTACACTCATGTCTGTAATAAAAATAAAAACTGACCAAAGATCTAAATGTTCAAACAGAAACACAAGCTACTGGAAGATAAAATACATAAAACACTTGAAAACAGAGATGTAGATAAGGACTTTCTGAGAACTCCAGTGATACAAGAAATAATTACAACAACAAAGGAAATCATATCAAATTTAAAGCTTGTGAACAGCAAAGGATACAACCAACAGAGTGAAGAGACACCCTACAGAATAGGAAAACCAACTGGCCAGCTAGTCTTCAAACAGAGGACAAATATGTAGAATACTGGAAGCATTTTAAAATAATAGAGGCCTCTGCAAATTAAAAAACATACAGCTAAAATGAATAGACAACTCTCAGAAAATATACAGATCAATAAATACATGAAAAATGTTCAACGGTTCCTGCCATTACAGAAGTGAGAATTAAAACAAGGTTTAATTTTCAGAAAAATTAAAGGTTCCATTTTCTGAGGTTCCATTTTCAGAAAAATAGCAATCATTAAAAAATCAAATAACAAGAAATACTGGCAAGGCCGTGGGAAAAAAGGAACATTGTTACATTTCGGTGGAAACGTAAAGAAGGACTATGTGAATGAGCATGGATATTCCTCAGAAAAATAAAGCTGGGAATTCCATTCAGCTCAGCTCTTTTTTTGCAAGGTATCATCCCAAAAGAGTTAAAGGTACCATATTGCAGTGGTACACGCACACCTACGTCTATGGAGGTACAATTTAGTGGTAAATCTAGGAAGTGGTCTTTATTTCTATCAACAGATGAATAAGTAAACAAATTAACACTAATATACAGTGGAGTGCTACTCTACCGTAAAAGGATAAACTGAAGTTATCTATAGGAAAACGGATGCACCTTGAGACTATAACATTAAGTGAAACAAATCAAACACACAAGATTAAAGACTCCATGATTTCACTTACAGGAGAGACCCAACTGTGAAGAAGTTAAAGAGAAAAATAAAAGACGGTTTTTAGGAAACAGGGAGATAAATCTTTTGCAAAAAAGCAGGGGGCCAAAATTAGAGGGAGGAGAGTGGGAGGGTGGGAAAAAGTATTAAGAGGAATTAAAATGTGTTATGTCCACGTACCAACCCCACAATGACTGTGATGATTATGTATTACAAGCATGCATCAATACAGATTTTATTAATTTTTATTCTCTTCAATGATTTGATCAATTCGGCATTCTTACAGCTGGTAATCTGGGCAACTTCACTGCTAATTCCTGTCATTTTGTTTGGAAATCTGTATCACTTTTATTGGTTTTGTGTTGTTTTGGTTTTGTGTATATTGCTGTTAATTTGTTATGTTTTTTCACTGTCTTTAAAAGAAAAACAATTAAAAATCCCTCCCCCAAAATAACCCCAGGAAACAAATCGCCAGCCATTAATGCTCCACAGCAGTCCTTCATCAAAATATAGGTAGGCATGTAAGAGCCTTTTACAACCATACCGAATTAAATATGGGGTTTTCTTACAGTTATTACATCCCCAAATTCAGAAATTTTGCACACTGTTTATACTAAAATACACTTTTCCCCATATTATTAAAAATTTAGCTGGGCATGGTGGCATACGCCTGCAATCTCAGTACTTGGGAGGCTGAGGCAGCAGGATTGCTATGAGTGTGAAGTCAGCCTGGCCTACAGAGTGAGTTCAAGGCCAGCCTCAACTGCATTTGAGACCCTGTCTCAAAAAACACAAATAATTGGTACATTTCTATTAGATTCAGTACTACTGTACGTAATGAAGTTTGTATTTAATGCACCACACTGCAGTAAAGTGACAAAACAAGTTAACAACAAAAATCCCAACTGGAGTTTTCTTGCATACGATTCGTTCACTCTTACATAATTTATTGTCTTGCACTACTTATTAACAATGTATGTGCATTCATATGTATATATCTTGGGGTCACTAAGTGGAAAATAAACCAATAATTTAATATAATTTAAATCATAAATATACCTAATATGAAGGATTTAATGATCCACATGTTACCTTTAAATATTTTTGTTTTTAAAGAAACTAGAAATTTCTCAATGTCTTTCTCTACATATACATATATGTACACAAATAAATAAGCACATATTAATTGTTTTCCAAATTTTATTCAAGCATGGCCAAACTCAAACTTCAAAATATAAATTTGAAAGTACTGAACATTTCAAAAATTTTCTCTATGTATATAAATATATGATTGTATTTATTTACAACCAATAACTGCTAACTTCTTGCCTTACATTAAAGGCTATATTTTGAGAAAGAGAAAATATTTCAGTGAAGAAACTGTGTTTATACTTGTGCTTAGATATTTCCATCTGTGGGAATATAGGGGCTGGCTTAGAAAGCTAAGGAATGACATGCATGAAATGTTGTCACCCTTGGGACCCAAAACCTGTTTTACGCATTTCGCCCGATCTCTCTTTCACCTCCTCTGTGACATCTTCAAAGCACTTCATTCCACCATGGAACATTCTCACTCAAACTTTGCAGTGAAATCCGTTTTCTGGAAACTAAATGAAACCATTGGAAGAAAATAGAGTCTTCTGCATCGTTGCACAAATGTGCTGAATGGGGCTTTCCAAGCCTTGTCCCTAAGTTATACGTTTCTGTACCGCAGGCTGAGATATCTTTGCTCAAAAGCCAGGCAGTGCCAGTCTCAGATTTATACACATTCAGTTCTTTTAAACAGAGTCCAAATAAGCAGAATTCTAGTCATTTATCATCTTAATGCTTTGCACACTCCCAAGGAAACCATACACAACATCTGCTAGCCGTAGATAAGCCAAAACACTATCAAGACCCCTAAGCTACTGCCCTATGGAGCTCTGACCCAGAGCACCCCACTGTGCTTCTGCATGGCATCATCAAAATATACTCATGCTCTCTGGATTCTGCTCCCTCTCTCCCTGTGTGTCTCCTTGCCTTCCCTTGTGAATGATCGCCCTGAAGTCTCTCTGAACAGCGTCAGACTGTGAGGGGCTGGCCTCCATGAACATCTATCAAAGTGACACAAATAAAACATATGTGTTTCTGTTGCATCATGGTCATATTTGTTCCCTTGATCAGAATACAAACTCCCTATAGGCATTCACTATAGCAAAACCTCAGTTAGCAATTTTTAGTACTACAGCGAGTATTACATTAACCCTCATTACATTTCTATGTGCAAAGCCCTCCCTATATTTGGAGACCAAGCTACCTATTTCCCCTGAATCTAATTTCTATCATAAATAATACATTTTCTATAATAAATTACTTCAACTGTTCTATGTAAAGCAAGAGTTTTATGCACTTAATTATTTTAGTTGTCTTCTCTAAATACAGTATTTGCTTTGTCAAAATGCTTTTCAGTGTGATTGCAAAGATGGTGTATTCACCTGCAATGCTGGTTTCCTGATGTAGCAAAAGCTGGAGCTTTTTATGTGTAATTCCACTGATCATTACATGTAATAGCAACATCAAGTGTCTTCTTATTACCATACACTTCACGGCACCTAGGAAAAATGCCAGTCTGTATATTTGGTCACTGTTCTCTGTGGATGTGTAGGAAAATCGGAATCTAGTTTGCCAACACGGATTTATACCATCCTGATGAAAGTGTAGAAACAACTCGTGAAATCTAAACTCAAACAGTTGGTTTCATAGATTAATTACCCAACCCCTTAGACATGTAGAAAGCAGGTGGATGGAGCTAAGAAACTTCACTAGACATAAATGAAACCTTCCAGCGTTACAGTAAAGGAGAATGGTGAATTAATTGTTTATAGGGTTGAAGGTGCTCAAAACATGGGACCACAAAATTCTCCCCTCTAGTATACTTTGATTTAGAAACACTTGAAATAGAAAAGGTGCAAAAACATTGCTCCTACGATTCTTAAAGGCAGGAGAAGAAATTCTCATGTGAACATTAGTCTCCCTAACTAGAAGTGAAGTGATAGCCTTATTGTGAAGACAGAAAATTGAGACAAAGGGAAAAATCTTTAAAAATATTTTAGACTAACTCTTGTCTTTCTGTCTGTTTTACCAACTTACTTCTCTGTCTTGTCACTTTTCCATAATTCAACACTTTGTACAATTTAGCATATTTTTATGCAAGCGTGACAGCATCATTTACTCTTCATTTGTATGAATGCTCCTGCATTAGGTAAAACTTATGGTAACTAAAGTTATATGATTTTTTCCTGGCGATTTGTCTGAATTTCGATTTATTTCCCAGGGCCACTCAAAACAAAAGAAAATGCTTAGATCGTAGAGCAGTTAAGTTTGGCCTTCTCTATGGGGTACAGATCTTCAGTGTTTCAAGATGAAAATGTTTTAGAGATGGAAGTTTCCACAAAAGTAAGAATGTATTTAATGCCCCTGACAAGACTATTAAAAATGATTAAGGCAGTAACTTTTATGTTATGGGTATTTTATCAGTAAATTGGGAGAAAACACTATAAGGCTTTGGGAGAAGTTCATGGGACCCTGGTTGGATTTTAGAGGACATAATGAGGTGCAGTTAAAAACACCAAAAAACTGTGTATAAAAAAAGCAATGGAATGATAGAAATGAAAGTATACATTTTCTTTTTCAATTTAAAAAGATTTCTTTTCCTTGGAACTGAGTGCTTAACACAACTGGTTTAGTGACTCTTATCAGTTGACTCCACAATAGTATGATAGAGAACAGATAAAAATTGGCTTAAAAATTTGCCCCTGTATTTTATTCCTACTCTTACTTCAACAAAGCCAAATTTATTCTTACAGCTAAGGAAGACTGTACTTGCAAAGATAAATGGTGACAGTAGTTTAAAAAAAATGTTTCCAGGAAGGATAGGGCTTCCCATTGAGAAAACTAACACTAATAATGAGTGTTTTAAAGCCAAAGGTACAGCGCTTGGAATCAGCGACCTGCCTCACTCATACCAAGAATAGCACAAGCTTTAGCTGGTCATCCTTAGATCCAAAGTAAATTCCCAGCAGCAGGAAAACACAAAGTAACATCGGAGTAGGAAAGCGTCTATTAAACTAGAAGCATTAAAACACCTATGACTTGCCAAACTAAATAAATAAAACAACAGAACACAAACACTGAAATAGTGTCGCATATGTTCAAAAAGGTAAAAGAATGTATTAGCAACAAAACACCATGTCAAATAATCGTAAAGGAAGCCAATTAGTAAGGCTGAGTATGAAAAATACAATACCTGAAAAATCCAACATGTTAATAAATAAGTTGATCAATGAAATAGAAATGGCCAACATATGAGTTGTGGACTTGAATTACTATGAAGAAAAGATGTCAGGAAGAAATACATATGCAAAAAGTTCTTTCCATATATACTGATACCCTTAAATGAAAAAAAAAAACAAAAACTGATCTTGCCCCTTCAGGTAGTAATCTGTGCTTATAACACACATACAGTCTGCCAAAAATGTATATTTTAGGAAAAGAAAAACTCATATAAATATTTTAATACTAAATTAACTGGAAAATCATGAGATTAAAAATGGAAAGGAGGGGAAGTAAGAAGGGAAAGAGAAGAAAAGAAGGAGGAGGGAAGGAAAGAGAAAAATCTGGGGAAATGAGAAGATGATCCTTTTAAAACATGTTTTTTAAAAAAGATAATTTTATGAGGAGAAGATTGATTCACCTGTGTAAACAATGGCGACCTGAAATTTTATTCAGCAATAATATAAGGTCTGAAGTAGAAAACTGACTGATGGGTAAATAACAATTTGGTATTGTACTTTTTTACTTTTATATATTTTCTCTTCAATAATAGTGAATTTTAAAAAACAAAAATGTTACCTTTGACCACTACAATTATAAGGGGTGCTCAAAGTGGTCCCTATTGGCTCCCAGACACTTATTAATATGGCGAACTGCTGCAGTGTGTATGCATTTTTGGTGAAGTGTGTTGACTACTGAAGTGTGTGTGCACTATTACACTCACATAACTTTATGAGGAAAACGAATTAGATTATATTGAAAAAAGTAGTTGAAGTAGGACATTTAGAGAAGCTGTGAATCGCAATGATGACCATGTGCCATGAACTAAAGAAGTTCCTTAACTCAGCACTCAGCATCACAGTTCAAGATAGGTGCAAAGTGATGGAGTTCACCTGCTGGATTACACAAGCACCCTGCTGTTTTGCTCTAAAAATATGCGTGCCCATGGTAAATTGTGAAAATATATATTTTTCTATAAAATCTGGACATTAGATTTCTGGATAATGATCTTTAAAATGCAAAAGCAAAATGTCATATGCTTGACTGAAAACTAGAACAGGATAAAGCACAATATCTCTCCTGTAAGATTCTAAATCTTTTCTTCTAAATACGGATTTCTGTTACAGCAACAGGTTTTCTTTCCTCAAAAAGATTCGCGACAGAAAGAAAATTAGTCCGAGCTTCTATCTGCACCACAGCTGTGCCTATTAGCACAGTAGCCAATCTACTGCCACAGCATTAGCTGATCATTTCCCGTCATCTACACTTACTCTTTTGGGATTATCCCAGTTCTGTGACATGTTTGCCAAACCTTTTCTCTACATTTCAAAAAAAGGTTCAGATACAATTTAGTGTAGCTAGCAGCTCATAGTTCAGTGCAACTGCAAGTATGAAACTTTTGGAGAAAATTATTTGGGCAACATTGACTACTGGGGAAGAAAATAAGAAACAGCCTGTATATCCTCAATAAGGACACAACTGAGTGAAAGGAGTGTAGAGCAGTATTACAAATCATCTTATATATTATTCGTGAACAAATACAAAGCGATCACTACATTATTTTATTAAAAATAGCAAATATGTACCCATAAATTGCATGGTTCCATTTTTGTTTGCAAAATAAAGACTTTTGTGTTTTCAGGGCTTTATTAATTTTTAGTTACTTTTATAAATTTCAGAGATACTAGATGATAATTCAATAAATATATAGCCTGTGTAATAATCAAACCATGGGAATGAACACTTCTATTTCATTTTACAGGTTTTTATTGGCATATAATAATTGTAAATATTTATGAGAAATAATGCAATAATTCCAAATATGTATAAAATACACATATGCTTGGTTTTAAGTATAAAGTCAGAATAAAAGCATAGACACTAAGTATTGGAAACTTCAGCAGGGGGAAACATAAATTGTAATTATGTTTGACACAATTCTGCATTGCCTGAAATAGTACAGTGAACTTGTGCTGCTTAATAATACAAAACCAAGTTCATGACATAAAAATTATGTACATGAGTTTATGATATATAAAAGTTTTCTCAAATTAACAACTATGGGCAACACTGAGAGATAGAAAGCTAATTCATTCTGATCTTCTTTGTGCCTGCATTTGGGAGCGAGTAAGTGAGTGATTTTTCTGGTTGTTTGGAAAGGCAAGGGGCCGAGAACAGAGAGGAGAGGAAGCTCTATAACCTTCAAATGTTTGGGAGCCACAGCAAGCACACACTCTCAAAAATTCTCTCTTTGTGGACTTTAATAACATCCATTTCACAAACCACAGAGTTTTCCCAGCTCACAAATCAATTTCATTCTATCATATTGGTGAATTAGTTTCTTTTTGTGACTTGGTTGTTCTGCTTTAACTGTTGGCTTTCTCATAGATGGTAAAAATGTATTAGGAGTGTAGAAAACCGTCAAGATAATAGTGCAGTGATACTTCTCACGTATCAGCCAACTCTTCCCTTCCGATCTCCCCAGGCCTCAGTGAGCATGAGCTGTTACACTGAATTATCCTTGATGAGCCAAGCCCAGGCGCCTGTTCTTTCATGCAGAAGTCTACCTGAGGTGCAGTCATGAGCACTTCTAATGAGACTGCTACCTGCTCATCTGCAATTTCCTGTACAGACCAAAATCCAATCCGGATGTCATCATTTAGGGTATATTTAAGACATAGAAGAGTTGACTCTTCTGATCCCTTTAAATATGCCTTAAAAAATCATCATTATACAGCTTTAAAATGACAATAAAACAAAACTTGAAATAAATTGTTCTCTATGGACAGTTTTGTGTTTGCCTAAGCAAAATAAAGTAAAATTTTACACTTGTACAGTTGAATACATATAAATCTGTATATGCATACACATAGATATGAGTGTGTCTGACATATAGATACACACAGATAGCTATGATCTCTCTATGTATGTGTGGTGTATAGATACATACACAGACACCTCTGAACCCACACACTCATAAACACAGACCACAAAGAGAGATGACCTGAAGGCATGTAAGTGCTTAAACAATACTTTTATCTTCAAAATTCAAATGCTATCTTTTCAAATGTAGTTTGTGAATTATAATGTATCTAAATGTTTATATAGAATAGCTCTTAGAGTTTACTTCTGATGCCAGTATATCATATGAATGCTGCAGTCCTGTACTATAATTCAAGAAATAAACCAGTATTACGTGGATATTCCACAATAGTTAAGGTGCTTACACACATACAAAAGGTGGAAAGGAGGACATATGCACGCCAGCACAACTCCTGCCTCTAAACAAGGCATATTGATGTGCAACGGGTGTCAATACACACTCATTGTAAAATAACTGCATTTAAAAATAATTGTAAAAAATTTGTAACTTAAATCATAGGTACAATCTATAAAAGAATAAAACTTATAAAAAAATTATTCTCTGATAGTACTAATTTTCTTCTAGTAATGACAATATTAATAATAAAATATACTATGTCATATATTTTATACATATATAGATTGGAAACGGTATATCTTTGAATCAGAACAGTACCACTTGAATACTAATTGGCAGTTAATAAAGCAGTTTTTCTCCTGTCTTATTATACTGTAAAATATGTTCTGGATGACATATTTATGTGAACTTCAATTATAATATAGAACATAGGAAAGGTACACAATACACCTCTTTACAACCATGCTCAAGAAAATATAAAAGAGATTCAGATTTACTCTTCTATGTTTATTTGTTGTACTCATCTCAATAATCTCAAATTAGAAACTCAGCTTCTGTTTAGAAGCAAATATTTCCAGATCTTTAAGCAAACTTTCCTCTTACAAAATGTGCCCTGTTCAACTATTCAGGTTTTAGTAAATATGAATTTTTGTGCTTTCCAGTAACTTCCATGGCTTTTCAGTGTCAAAGTGTAGTCCATACTTCACGATTGTTCAGGATTGAACTTCCTCTCCAATCTTTATGTTAAAATTCTCCATCAAATATCTTAATTTTGCAGTGTTTAGGTCACACACACATTGCCAGAATGATGAACTCTACTTCAAATAAGTTTTTTTAGTGTTCCTTTCTTTCACACTTTCTTTAGAGTTTCTGTTAATGTCAGCCAAGTCACTTGGGCACTTACTTACATAGCAGAGGATGGAACTGAAACAATAGTGGGACTTAGTTTCTGAATATGTGTCAAACTTGCCAGTAGCTATGAGAAATAGGAGGAAGGAGATGGAAATGAGCAGCAGCGAGGACGCGGCCTTGAGGAGACGGGAGGGAAGCCCGCTGTGCCTCTAGGAGCGCAGGGTAAAGTTAGAGTTTGTCACTGGTCATTGAATACTGGTGATTTCCTCTAAGACTGAGGTAACTGAAAGGAAAATAGCAATGTTTTGTGTGTGACCTTTATTTTCATAATCTCATAGATTATCATTTCTTCATATATATTTTGCATTCTTTTCAGAGTTTGTGAGCACCTCACAGACAATTTCCCGTATCTGAGTATTTTAATATATGAACATGAAGAAATAAATGGGGATTAGGACATTAATATCAAGTATTCAAAATTCATATGTATGCAACTGTACAACACACTTTTTGAGGAAGATATGATTTTTATAACAAATTACTTCCTTTAGAAACTGTACAATCAGTGCCAGATGTAAAACACTTTTATAATTTCTCTCTCTTGCAAAGTAGTGTGTTTTAACACATTGCCTTGAAAGGCACTGCATTTCAGTACCATTCTTTACGTGTGTAAATATTTGAGTATTTCACACTTGAATCATCAGAAAAATAAAAGAGACTCTATACTTAAAAGAAAGTATTCTGTTTAATAAGTTGCTTTCTATAGAATTTAAATTATTGGTATATTGTATGGTTTATGGAAATAATTTGTTAAGTTTCTGAAGTTTGGAATATTTTTAAAAAATTATGGTCAGCTAAAAGGTTGATCCATGTATGTGGATGACACATGCATGTGTTCATGTGTGTGCACTCACAGAGTAAGAAGTTCAATCTCTCTGCCTTGTTCTACTGTGAACCACTATATTGAGTTACTTTGATTCTTTTCTCTCACTTCTGACATAGAAATAAATGTATCAGAATATAGATTAGCCAGTCACTTTTAGAAGGGTGCTTGGAATTTTCAGTGTGTCCCTTTACCTAAAGCTTCTTGTCCAATGTAAATTAACTAAATAAATTACATTTGTTTTCATTTACCAATAAATATTTCTTACTCAAAAATATCCTAAAATTCAACAGAAAGCAAAAATCCTACTTATAGTCATTGACATGATACAGAATAATTCTACCTTCATTTTGCAATCATAGTAACTACAGAAAAAATGAAGAAATTTGGTACATAAAGATTTATAGTAGCAAAATATAGACATTCTTTCTCTACTTCATATTAAATTTTAGGATTTATAATGTGGCCTTAAAGACCACAAAACTTTATAGAGAGAAATCAGGTTTCACCCAAAATAGTGTCATCAGAATCTTTTGATTCATTCTTATACAGAAAGGAGAAATATAGTCTGAAGAAAAAATAATCCAACTCAACAGATTAAAGACCAGAATAGAAAAAAAAACAAACAAACAAGGTACACACTGTTTTAAAGTGTTCTATTTCTTCCTCTTGCAATTTTTCTTAGAGATTTGCAGTAAAACTGGCAAGAAGTATGTGCTAAAACGAATGCATGTGACACACAACTGAGCACACACTACCGAAGTCTGCTTAACCTTCCTAAGCCAGGGACCTCAGCAAGCCCCATTCTCCATGGGCACCATTTTCTCCCAAGGCCCCGTGCTTGGCAGATTCCACGTCCTTTGCTTTGGCCATCTGGAAAAAGACACTCCATTGTTTGCTGTTTGGTTAAAATGTCACCTGCTACTTTATGCTGTATTGTAGCCTATGGTAATTCTCCAATAACAATTTAGAGAATATGCGCTGATAACAAGAATTTTCTATGACTCATTCTTTTACTTGAGCTTTGCCTTTTGGTTCCAGGTGCAGCTTCTAGTCCTTCCATTAACTATGCTTCTTCCATGTAATGAGAATTGACCCTGGATCTCCATACTCAACTCTCCACCAGGTCCCACCCTGTCTGAGACCGGGGCTCTCTAAATTATTAAATTTCCCTGGCTCGGCTTCAGCTTGCTGCGGCTTCCTAGAATTCTGGGACTATAGGTGTGTGCCAACACACCTGGTCTACATGGAAAGCTTTTAAGGCAGAGGTGTTTAAACATTGGCCCGAATGGGTACAATGCCTGTTTATAGAATTCTAGGAATTTCAGGTCTTTAAGCATCATGCTGTAGGTCCATTCCCTATAGACAAGGAAGCGACACTAGATGTCCCTGTGAAGACTGACAGTCTGTGGCTGCCTTGGTGTTCTCCACTGTAAAGGGGACTAATAAACATGATACATTCACATGTGTGGTTTGGGGAATGGAAGGGGCTAATCAAGCGAAGCGTTAACCGATGCATTTCTACTTGCTTCAACGCTGCCTCACTAATGAGCATTAGTAAAATTTGCATATGACAAATATTTTTATTGTTTGTCTATGCATCAGCGCCATATACTCTGGCTTGACAATTTTTAAAAAAGGCAGAGCAATGAAGATAGAAAGACAACGTTATAACAGGTCTAAAACATAATCCAAGAGGAGTGATAACTCGCCACCTGTACGGCAGGTCTGATCTCTCACAAGAATAGTTTCTAACGGCAAGGAAAGAAAAAATGATTTGGGTAGAGCAATACTTCAGGATTTCAGCATTAGGATGTTGTATAAATTTCTCAGAAAATGACTCCTGTCTTTTTGGCACTGTATAAACTATACATACGTCTGTATGTATTTCAGGTTTTCCTCACCAATGAAAATGATCTATTGGCCAGTGTGACAGTTTAACCCTGTGGCTTAATTTACCATCACTTAAAACATGCATTCTATAAGAAGTCTTAGCATTTACTTAATGATTTATATTTAAGGATTAGAAGTTTCCTTAATAATAACAGATGGTAATCAATTCTTGAAAAAAATCCCAAACTAACCCATGGGTAGTCACTTGTTCAAGTTAAATTTTAAAATATAGGTTAAACGTTTTGGAATTTAAATAGTTATTTCTTCCCCTTGACCTACTTTATGGTAATGGGAACAAAACCAACTTAGGAAAAGAAGGATTGTTTCATCTGCAAAGTGTCAGATTAAGGGAGTGAATTAGGCCAAGGCTCCCAAATACATTTCAGGTGCCAAAGAGCGTGTGCTTGTGTATTCATAGTAAAAGAAAGCTGTGTGAGAATCCCATCCCTTACACTGAGAAAAGGATTCACAGGCTTTAACATACAGCTCTGAGACACCTAGAAGGGAAGAGAGACATAGATAAATGACTGTGAAATGAGATTGATTTTTATCTATTTTTGCTAAGTAATGTGAGGTATTGTTATATTAATTGGTTGGTGTCTATTTTATAGCCTTTTAAAACAGAGGACAATTTATCTTGATTCTATAATTACCAGTTATACAAACAATGTATGACAAGTCTAACAAGAAGGCGTTTTCAACGCGTGGCACATATAACAATGGGAAATGTGTTAGCAAGATGAAAAACCCAAGGTTGTGCCACTTATTAAATTCTATTCTTTCTTAATAGCAGGTATTATATAAGTTTGTACGCTAATTTCAAAATTTCTGCACTGTATGTGTTACTGGTTATAAAATAAATTACTAACCTTGGTTAATCAATAAGTGGTTTCCACATTATTCTAAAGGAAACGATTGCATATTTTCTTCTGGATAAGAATTGCTTTAGTTCTTAGAATAAGAAATAGTGTTCTTTACTCTAAGACTATAAAATGACAAATTAATAGTTTTATGGATCACTTTAAGGCCATCCCTCTCTGAACAAAATTGCTGTACACTGAAGATTGGGTTAAAAACTATTTACCTAACTCCCACAGAATACTGACTGAGCTAAAGGAAGGGCCATATGCCTTCCATTTGTGCCATATGCAGGGGTCAAATAAAATTATCGCAATTTTACCTCTGATTCTTAATGTCTGGACTGCACAATATCCTGGAAATCCCCTCTTCAAAGAAGAAGGGAACTACAATCTTTCTCTCCCTGCTCAATATTTCTATTACATTAATAGCACAATTATTACAGAGGGATTGACTCTCATGCTGGTGATACGGACATGCCTCTGGATGCAGTGTCTGGCTATGCTGGATGAGGCAATCTGTTAGGTCAAGTGTAACCACTACAAAGCATCCTGAAAAGAGTACAGACTTCGGACTACTTTTCTAGACTCCAGAAGCACCATATTCACATGTAGAGTATCTTTGGCAAATTCACACATCTTTGAGTCTCCTTAAAGTGGATAATAGACTTTATAATATAGAGAGTTGCAAAGAGTTATGAAAATTCCAGGGGAACAAGTTGCTAGTGCATTTCCTATATCATAGGCTTTAGGTAACTGAAAATTTTTATTATAATCCTGTACAGTGTCTTGCCCCTTCCTTTTCAATGAATGATGCCATCCTGCTCTTCAAAATAGTAAAAAATCTAAAGAATATCTTTTCAGTCACATTGAATATTACTTTAAAATATAGAGAAAATAAATATATGAAGTGATGATACATGTGAATTAGTCTAAAATGTATAAAAAGTACCACTGAACCTTGAGTTAAAAAGTTCATTAGCTATAGGTTCCAAGTAAAAGAAATAAATGCAGAAGGTTCCAGGTTTTAAAAACTGTGTCTCAGATTTAGGTCTTAGGTGTGCTGGATATATACCTTTGTTAACTGTGTTCTGTTTCCCGAAAGAAGAATGTTTGACTTTTTCTCCTCCATTATCTAATGAACACAGTTCTTACCAGCTAAGTAGCCAAATGGTAACCTCCACACCTGCAAACTCTGAAGAAAGAAACAAATCAAATATTAAAAAAAACAATTGAATTTTTGCCACCTTTCAACTGTTGGCTTACATGTCTATTTTTGGAATACCTCATAAAATCATACAACAATTCTCTGCAGGAATGGTTTGAAAATCCACACTAGAATTTTAATTTGAAGCAAAATTTACACAGTGTTCTTCATTCTTTAGACAAGTTGAAAATAGTTGTTGAGGTTTGTATTGCAACTAACATGCATTTCCTTGGAGAATATAATGTTTCAGTTCATCTTATTTTCTGAGAATCACATTTACAGTATCAATAACATTTTGGACAGAAAGAGTTTTTAAAGTTGAAGTAATGATGGTCCTAACAACATGATGTAACTATTCCCTCAGAAATCCTTACTTTGATGATAATGAAATACATATGTAGATGTTGTAACAGGCAGTTCACAGTAAGGGCCACCTTTTTTACAGGACTGTTCTGGTTAAGCTGATTCTCGCTAGTGCAGAATTATACCTCTGGCATATTTGACTTGTTCATAACCCACACACAAAGGCAGAGGTTACACACAGAAACTTGAGTGCTATGTGATATACACTTCATAGTCAATAAACAAGTGTTGATCTGTTCCTGAAAGCATTTAGGTTGCAATAAATTTAGAAGGAAGACTATGATTCATTGTTATAAATATCTCTGCATCATAAATCAGTGTAATTGAAAACTATTAAAATTGTCACACAATGCATGAACATAACACAACCTGAAGTTTTATAATAAAATCCATCAAAGCTATAAGCAACAGAATTGTATTTATCTTTGTTCAAGTTTAATAAAACTTTTGAAGTTTTAAAAGTAAAGCATATTTTCACAAAATTTTCTCTCTGCACATTTCTCTCCAGCTCTGAAATGAGCCTTTGACTCTTAGAGAAAACTTTTCAAGACTTTGCTCATTAGGTATTTTTGTGTTAGAGATTCACTGATGCTTCTCATGACTGGAGCATGTACAATAATCTAATTTTGATTTCTTTTAAATCTACTTTGCCAAACTTCTGGCTAATTTTCTGAGATAATCACCCAATAAACTTTTCTGATCCAGTAAAACTCAAGTAGTGCTCAGTTATTGTGGACACTGACTGATACATGTGTGAGGCAAACTTCTGATGCTGTCAGTGAGGTTTCCCTCCCTTGCCTGAAAACACAGCTGGGAGTATCATATGTCTTTCCTGAGCTATACTCATTAACAATATTTGTAGCTTGTTTTCCTAATTCTTTTCAAGCTATGGACTCAAAAGTAGTTAGTTGGCCTCTAAAGTCACTGGCCAAATTGAAACTCACTTTACAAAAAAACCACTGCCATACGCCAAATTTTTGAAGTCCTCCGGAGCATCCTTCATGTGTTTTGTCTTCCCTCTCTGTTCACAGCTGCCTAATTGTACCTCACTAAGGTAAAGCAATGCTGGCATTTGGTTCCTAAGAGGGACAAAAGGCCAATGTTGGATACAGGAGAAAAAGAAAGCTTCCAACACAGAAGCCTTGAACTGCTCCCTGGCATTCTTGATTCCAACATAGAGCTAAGGGAAAAACTGCATTTAAAGACTTTCATATACACTTATATGTATACCTAATACACACTGTCTTTCATCATTTTATGAAAATGGGTTTTTTAATACATCAAATCTTCCTAAATTTTGTGGGCAGAAGAATGAGCATGTATTTTACAATAATATAATAAATTTAAATCAGATGGAAACACAATCTCAAAAACATGATGTGGCCCTGTAGAAAATAATAATCATCTAAAGTCTTTGAGATGACTATTATTATTGGCTGAACACTGAATACTTTAACACTTGTTGGTGATTATATTGTGAATATATATACATACATACATGGACATACAGGTATATTTTAAGGAACCAATATATAGCTCCTAAACTATACAACTGAAAGCAGATATTTTGATACAAAGACATTGGTATTTGATGGCAGAACCATATCATCCAGAGATCATACTTTTTCTGCATTTCTCACTTAAAGGATGTCTCAGAACTTGGTATATTTGTAATAGAAAATTGGAAATTTCCATGAAATTTTAAGAGTCATATGGTAGAGTTTATAATTTGAAAAAAAAGAAAGAAAAAGAATAAAAGATGGAGTAAGATCATTTTCAAAAGTCCCATATTTTGGAGCTCAGAGATTTTTAACCCAGAGGCAAAGTTTATAAACCACCATCACTTGGACTCAACTGTATTACCAGGTTGTTCTGGTAAAGTCCTGAAGCCATCTTTGCTCAACAGCTTTTGCTCATTATATTCTTATGGGAGCATGTTCAAGAGGCTGGTTGTAATAGAAGTATGTCTCAATAGTGTGTGCCTTTTGCTACATTTTTGCCTTAATCGTACCCTAGGTATCTGATAAGCCACCTGTTGAGAATTCTGCCGTGTTGCTCAATATCTTAATTGCATACCTAAGAGAATCTTTGAAAATAAACTATTTTCCCAATGTCCTACAGACATTCACTATCTGCAAACAGTGTACATTTTAAAATTAAATGAGGAGATCCCTTGGAATATCAGAACATATACAAAACTCCATTTGGGCATACTATCATTCTTTCCCAGAAAATAACCAGAGTGATAACATACACAACACATGCACACAAAGTATCACTAATGCATCTCATGGATAATCACATCATCTAGTACTCATGTCATCATATTTTATCTGATGTCACAGTAGGAAATCAATCATGCATGATATACATGCAAAGTGATAGTCACTTCATTTAGACCAATTTTAAAAGATAAAAATACAATCAAATGTACATTCTTCAGCTATTCCTACTAGTTATATATGTTCGCTGCTTTAGGGAAAAGTAGTTTCTTTCTTGCTTGCTTTTTTTAGTTTAGCTTTATTTCTTATGAACCATTATAATTTCACAGTTTTAAATTTTAACTTTAGTTGTTGTTTGGAGCTAAAAAATTGTTTTAAACTTCCTAAATCACAGGGATTCTCTGTTTTCTTTGGGACAAACAGTATGGTACAAAAATGAAAAAACCGTAGTTAGTTCATTTATTCTACTTTTTGACTTTGTACGAACTGAGGCAAAACTTAGCACCTGAATTTCAGAGATGAGTAGATACAGCTTGTGTTTTCTTCTTGTTGTCAAGCCCAGGTAACCCTCAAATGCAAAAAATTAACTGTTAATACCGCTCAAACAACCCATAAAGGAGACTCTCAAAATGTTGGAAGGGCCCAAAGTTTACAGAATTAACTGACTGAGAAAAAATGAGGGGTGAATTATCCACTCAGTCCCTGAAAGAGTCTTTCGAGTGTCTCTGTCATTTTCAGGCACTCGGAGTGTTCTGGCACATTGAAGCACCACATCTTATGTTTAAAAACCTTTACCAATGTAAAATACAGAATCTTTGGCCCATGAAAGTGCCTTGGGACCTTTAAATATTAATCTAAGCAATAGTTACAACTGGTTTGTTCCTCCATAAAGCATATTAATGATTTTAAGTACTTCAGCTGGACAATTATAATGACCATATTCCCCTTAGTTTAATTTTAACATTTTTAAAAACAAAACCTGACATTTTAAGTCAGCAAGGAGACTCATTGCACTGTAAAGTATATCTATCTTTCCTAAATGCCATAATTATCGGACAAGACTCTGCCAAGGAAGTTACTCCTTGGGGACTTTGAAGGTACATCACTTTCTAAGACACCAAGGGACTATTTAGTGAGCTGCCTGACTGATTTATGCAGTAGCATGTCCAGTGATGGTAATTCAAATATTTGTCATTTCAGAAAATTAGCAACCCTCCATAATGCATACCAGTCAGCATGGTAGGTTAGCAGAAAAAATGAATGTTTAATTTGGCAAGTGATTAACTCTACATGGTGATTTAAAATTTATACCAACTTAGCTATATTTTTAAAAAAGATAT
Source organism: Dinomys branickii (assembly GCA_004027595.1). NCBI lineage: Eukaryota > Metazoa > Chordata > Mammalia > Rodentia > Dinomyidae > Dinomys > Dinomys branickii. The sequence goes on from PVLD010000792.1 coordinate 187,597, forward strand.
TCCTTTTCTTCTTACATGATGAATTTAAGATCATGGCAGTTTGAATAACTTCAAGAATGTTCTAGGCCAACCCTTCCATTTCCAGCAAAGGAAATGGATTTAAAACATATTGTCATACTTAATAGTCTCCAGGATTAACTTCCCACATATTTTGATATTCAAGCCCAATGGATTTTCAATATACATTTTATTAGATGGTAAGTGCATATCATCAAAAGGTAAACCTTCCCTTTGGGCTTCTCGTGCCCTTGGGCTTTTTCACATCCCTGAGCTCTTCAAGAGGCTGCGTTGCTCTTTCTGGAGCTTCTGTGGCCAATACATACAGACAAGTCTGTACGCACATATTTTATTGTATATGAGGTAGCATTTCATAGAAACAAAATACATACATACACATTTGTTTTTATCCAGAACATCAAAGAATTCTGGCAATTTCTTTAGTTTAGTTAAAGCATATTTTCTATTGTATTAAGTAGAAATGGTTATTGTACAGTCCACCATGGCCAATCTGCAGATGTAGACACTTGCAGGCATGGAAAGATGGCTAAGAAAGATACATATCTTAGTCGGAATAACCCCACAATAAAATGATGCATACGTAGGGGAGAGGTGGAGCAATCAGGTGCTTAAACAGATCTATTCTTATTATAACCAATTTGGAAAATGTGAATTAGTACTACATTTTGAGAAAACAGCAGCAGGGAAAATTAAGCCAATTGATAGGAGGTCAGAAAACATTATCGGCTTTTAAGATTAATCCCAGAAAATGGATAGAAGAGTGCTCCAGACATGAAGGAAAAACACTGTCAAGATTGATATGATCAATCTCTCTTAAGCTTAAAGAACAGTTGAATAAGAAATTATCTGAAGGTTTCTTGTTTGATTTTTAGAATACCTTCAAAATTTCAATGGTTCTTAACTGTTTCCTTACTAATACTTTCTAAAAGGAAGTTTTAGAGTTTTAAAAATTTTACCTCATTCATTCACTAATTCAGTGCATGCGAAGGCTTCTTTTTGAGTGGAATTTGCTTAGTTTCAATGTAAATTTTAAGGATTAGGAAGTTTTACAACTTAATTTTGTAATGTAACTTCAAGTCTATGAGTGTGATGCCTCCCACTTTTTTTATTCACAACTGCTTTTGTTATTCTGAGTCCTAGTGTTTCTGTGTGAATTTTAAGTTCGATTTTATCTGTAGTGCTCTGAGAATGATGGTGTTTTCATTGCAACTGCATTAAATTTGCATATCTATTTTGGAAGTGCAGTGGTACCCTGGATCAAATCTTCATCCACAGTCCCGGAAAAGACAGCCACACTGGTGTTCCTGTGGGAAAGACGGACATGATTTTGTCCCCCACCTGATGCAGAGTTCACAAACAGAAATAAAATTTTGCCAGATGCTTCTGTTCACGAACCAAGGTACTACTGTATGGCCATTTTGATTATATTCTGTCTGCTTATCCAGAAACTGGGGACAGCTTTCCATTTTCTGAAGTTCTCTTTGATTTCCTTTTTCATTGCACTGTAGGTTTCCTTGTTGAGGCCTTTGACTTCCTTAGTTTGATGAATTCCTAAGTATTTAATTTTTTGGTGCTATTGTGAAAGTATTCATGGTACTGGCACGTGCACACACACACAAGCACACACACACACACACACACACAAACACACACACAAAACACATGGGAATCAATGGAAAGTACTAGATACAGGCACAACCCACAGCACACTCACATATTTGTGGGCCAAAACCATATTGGAGGAAAGACAGGCTCTTTAATGAATGGTGCTGCCATCTATGTGCAGACTGAATCTGGATTCATATCTCTCACCATTTATTACAGTAAAATCAAGATGGATGTGGGAACTAAACTTTAAAACAGAAAAATGTATCCTGTTGATAGATAAAATAGGTGAAAGTCTTGCACTCGTAGGTTTAAGCAGAAACTATCTGAACAAAACTCCAGCTGCACAGGAAACAGTACTGAGAATAAACAAATATATCACATTAAAATGTTTCAGCAGAGCAAGAGAAAGCTAAACCACAGATTGCAAAGGAAGCTACAGAATGGGAAAAACCAACGTGCCTGCTAACCCTCAGGCCAAGGCCTAATCTCTAGATTACACAGAGAATTCAAAAATGCTAGACCTCCACACATGAAAGACTTGATAAAAAACATGAGCAACGAACAAGGGAAATGAAAAGAGACACAAGGAGAAATGGCCGATAACTACATGGAAAAATGATCGCTATCCCTGGCCATTAGAGAAATGCAGTTAACATAGCTCTGGGTTGAATAAGAAATTATCTGGGTTTCTATCATTGAGAAATCAAATAACAAATGCTAACAATCATGCAGGGTAGTGAAGGACGCTTTTACATTGTTGGCAATATACACTACTAGTATAACCACTGTGGAAATCGGTATGGAGATTCTTAAGGAAAGTAAAGCTAGAAATTCTGTTGGACCCCGATATTACACTGTGAGGTATATTCCTGCAAGCATTGAAGACATCTTATTACAGCATTACGTGCGTATGCAAGGTGATAGTGGTGTAATTCACAGCAAAACTAAATCTTCGACAAAGCCTATGTATCCCTTAACAGATAAACAACTAAAGAAAATGTAGTATTTACTCACAATGAAGTACCACTCTACTATGAAGAAAGACAAACTCTAGACATGAATGCACCTTGATAGCATAATATTAAGGGAAATAAAGTAGATGTAGGAGATTAAATATTGTGTAGTTTATCTTCTATGGGGGTGTGTTATCATTACCAATTATAAATTAGAACGCAGTAAGAAACAGCAGGAAGTCAGTGACAGAGTTTTCTCAGTGGGAAGGGGCTGGAGAGCAGAGGGACGGGAGGTGAAGCAGATGAGCACAGAAGAGAAGCTTCAAGAGTAGCACAGCAACCCATGGAGACGCGGGCTGTACCATTTCCAAGTCTAAGAACACACCGTGCTTTTCTGCAAGAAATGAGGACTTAACAGGTGTCTGATCAGAAAAATGGTAACAATTGCGTGCTGATAGCATGGTGGGAGCAGGCAGGCTACATCGGCAACAGTCTCCGTAGAGATCAAGGAAAAAGACAGATTTGCAAAATTTGTTTATATCGTGAGTGACCAAGAAAGCTTCGAATTTCACTTCAAGTGCACTTTACCTCTAAAGCTAGAATGCAGGTGTTTGCGTAGTAGTTCATATATCTTGAATTTATCAGATCATCAACTTCCTCAATAAAACTATTTCCTTTTAAGAAAGCCTTGGGAGATTTTTAATCATTAAAGGTATTGAAGTATTTTAGCCAGTGAAAAGAGGACTTCAAAAACTGACAGAGTTTAATATTCAATACTTTGCCACTGTAAATTTCTACCTCAGAAGCAAAGAATATTCTCTTATTAACATGAGAAGCAAAAGACGACTTCAGGTCTCTGAACTGTCGAGTTGCTCTCCCTAATCCAGGTAAGCCCTCAATTTTGCATTTTCCATCAGACATATAAAATATACTCACACTCATACATAAAAGATTCCTTAACAAAGCTATGTAATGCTTATGTAAGTGTATTTTACAAGAAGAAAAGAATTCTGAAATTATATTTTAAGTATTGGTTGTTGCAAAGCATTAACTACAAAAGTCAAATTGTCATAAATTCAGATAAAGCTGATTTTCATTATGTGATGATCTTGGAATATTTATATGGGTCTGCTGCTTCAGTCATAACTTTTAACTACACATCAGATTCTTAGCAATCTATTTTAAAAAGAATATATCAAACTCAACTAAATTGCAAAAAACAAATGCACATATGAAAAATCTACAAAAAAATCATTATCCTAAAATTATAGATTTTTTAAATTTCTTAATTAACAGGACCATCAATTATTTATGAATAATGGAATTTTTTTATTTGACTTTTAAAAAAATCACATGTAAATTTGACCTTTCAGCTTATTTGTTGAACTCTAAAATCAAGATTATCTTTTAATTCTTTCACTGCAAGTAGAATTATCAACTAATACTTAAAATAAAAAATTCCATCCAACTGTTTGGTATGAATATATTTTACCAGTATATATTTTCAAATCAAAGTAAACTATGGACTACTTCAGGTATTTTACCTATTGTAACCTCATTTGTAATTCTCAGGTAATTATTTAATTATCTATGTACTGGGTTCAAACACTATATTTCAGTTAAATAAATGAAAAGAAGACAAAAATGTTGGATAGAAAAATTGGGGGAAAATGTACTATCATTTTTTCTAATTTGGTGTAATATGATTATTGTACCATGGAAAGAAATAATTCTACTCAAAGTTTTCAAAAATATCAGCTAGAAAGACAAAAATTACTCAGAATCCAAAGACTAGGGACACGCTGGAAACTGGAGAATTCGAGGGACACTGAGTGCCACTTTCCTCCTGTCAATATTTGGTGAGGAGAGTGACACTGACTCCTATTTAGGAAGCCTGCAGGGATAGGGGCCAAGAGCTGAAAATCAGAGGTCTGTATCTGGAGAACTCTCTCCTAGTTGTAATCATCGATACATTGTGTCAAATTTAGCCATTTAGAAGCGTAACTACGCCACTCCGCAGGGAGCCAGGGTCCTCACTGTGTAAAGGACCTCATCCTGTGCAAGAGAAGGGCACGGACAGTGTGAGTGCTCCTCCTGCAGTAGGGGGCAGTAAGCCTGTTCATGATATAAAGAAGGAAAAGAGGCTCCTGTGCCCCTTTTGCTCGAGCTGCTTTTGTTGTTTTCCGTTGCCATAAACTGTTGCCCTCTGCCATGTGCCACTCTACCTTGGAGCCAGCTGAGTATGGACTGAAAGCTCCACAAACTGTAGGCTTATAAACCTTTCCTTCCTTCATTTTCGGTGTCAGGTATTTTGTCTCAACAACAAAAGGAAGTAACCAAAACACTAGTCATACAAGAGTAACGCAAAAGCACTACATTGTGAATCTGAAGTATAAATAAAATACAACTTCCAAATGTACAAAGGTTCAGAAGAAAATTTCATAACCATTAACCTAACTTGATGCAGCTTTTGGACCTGTTCAGCTATTAACAGAGTAAAGTATACAAAATAAAACCAAAGGGAGAACAAAATAAAACCCAACCAAACAAAAAGAATGTAATTTTAAATTTAAAGTTACTCTAGCCAACATGAGCATACACCTGTGCACTCAGGAGGCTGAGGAAGGAGGATCCCTCAGAGTTTGAGGGTAGACCTTGGGCTACAAAGTGAGTTCACGGCCAGCCTGCACTGCAGAGTGAAACCTTGTCTCAAAATGACAAAAAGAAATTTAAAAAGTTAAAATTATTCTAAATTGTAATTACATCATGCAAAGTCTACAAATTTTCTGAGTTAATCCCTCAACCTAAGTCTCAAAAGATTTTCACAGGTGAATTTGGGAGTAATATGACTGTAATATGGAAAATATTAATCACTAATGCAATAAAAGAAGCCATCCTGGATAAGAATTCACAGAAACAAGAAACAGGAGATAATGAGTGAGATTTTTCTATGAGTGATAAAATCAAGTACCAAGAAGCCAAAATGAGTCTAAGAAGATGTTTTTTAAAGTATCTGTAAGCACATTATATATAAAATATGAAGCCAATCAATAAGACAGATATTACCTGAAAAGTTTTAAAAGATTTCAAAGGGGATGAAGGTCCATGTAACCTGTTACTCGAGAAGTCACACAGTTTATGTTCAGACATGCACATTGAGGCATAAAAGGGACAGTATTCCTTCAGGGTGGCTGGTATAAAATAAGCAGGTTCTGGAGATTCCACCCATAAAGACATGGCAATAAATCAGATATTCCCTCTAGTATAAAAATTAAAAACAAATGAGAATTGAATGAAATTTATAGTGTACACCAAAGATATATAATATAAAAATATATCTAAATGATTCCATGGATAAAAGGAAAATAAAGGCATTTAGGCATTTTAGGACAAAGAAAAATAAATAGCATAAGCATTAAATAGTACTACATTATTAGGGAAAAATTTAAAAATATATGTTGAATTATGATTTTTAAAAATTAGATGAGCATTGAAAATTTTCCAAAATGAGCATTAGTGAAACAGAAATTGTATAATTTCCAATTTAATAGAAACAAATGGCCCATATGAAATAAAGAATGTTATAAAATGAAGCACATAAGAGACATTCTAGAAGCCCCAAATACAATGTGATCTTTCAACCTAAACTTGTAAGGAAAGTAAGTGCAAACGGCACTGGGGAGACAGCTCAGCGGCACTGTGTCTGCCTGGCAAATGCGAGGTCCTGAGTTCGATTCCCAGTACAAAAAAAAAAGGTAGGCACATATAGAAAATCAGCTAGTTGGATAATGAAGTTTATCAGAATGAACTTAAAATATGTGGTAAGTTTTCATATTAATACATATCTAAATGATTAGGATTCAGAAATACTGAAAGGAAGCAATGGACCAGCTGGAGGAGTTTATAGTAAGGGCCATTTGTAGTTATCTACAAGAACACAAATCAGCACCTCTTGGAGATATTTGTGCTCTCATATTTAGTAACGTATTCTCCACCATAGTCGATTAAAAAAGCAATCTGTCTGTTGAAATTGAATTGATAATTAATAAGAAAGATGTACACACACGTGACATAGTGGAACAGTATTTGCCATTAATGAAGGAGACCCTGTGATGTCTGACATCATGGATTAAATTCGTATCCCATTAAGTGAAATAAGCCAACAACAGCAGGAAATTATCATATAAATCCCTCTCTCTCCTTCTCTCTCGCTCTCCAATTCTGTCTCCCTACCCTTTCTAGTCATATGTTTCCAATACTTAAAAGTTACGTTCATTCCAGGGATTTGGTAGGTGCGGATAACATACTTGAACATTTTTGAACACTTTCCTCCCCCTTACCATCCCTTTCCCACTAAGCCTCTTTCCTCGTTATCCACAAAATCTCCAAAAGTTTCTTCCGAGAAACCATAACGTTAAGGCAAATAACTGACACAGAATGCTACGTGTCACATTCCTTCTCTTATATGAGAAAGCTGCAGTATACATACACGGGCGAGGAAAACAAGGAGACATGGTCGGAAAGAAGGCAGGATGTCTTTTATGTATGAAGTTTGAAAATGTTAAATATGTAAAAACAGACTGTAGAACTGTGGCCCACCAGCTGGCAAGGGAGGGAGGCAATGAAACTATGAAGTTACAGCTAGGAGGGAGAGAATGTCTGGAGATCTGATGTAAACTATGAAGATTATAATTAATAACTTGCTAAGAATAGATTTCAGGTGCTCCCACAGCACATTAAAAGGTTACTAGGTAAAGGGACATATATACTCATTTTTTTAAATAAAGGAAGAAAACATATTAACAGACATCCATTTACATAATAGCATAAGAACAATACAAACAACAGAGAGTTACAGACAAAGTGGTAGGAAGTTAACAATGGTTGTTGATAACTTCAAAGTGGTTTCTCAGGAAAACAAATAGAGACATGCAGTAATGATCAAATGAGCAATCATTAACCGTTCCTTTCAGTAAAGTAATGGAAGACAGTAGTACGACTGTTAGCTAGCCTTTATATACACACATACATGATTTCCCCTGCTTTCCTTCAGATATACTCATTGTTTAGCTGTAATAATCATTTTCTTATGCATACACATCTGAATACATCATATTCTTCACTTTAAAAATGTCCAAGAAGAAAAGTAAGAAAATGACTGCACGAAAAAAGCATAAACGTGTATTAATTAAAAAGGTGTGGATTTAATACAATGAGAGAGACATGGAAAAATGAAAAATAATACAGAACTCAAAACACACACCTCTGTATAGAGGGTATAAATACTATACAGTGGAGGTATCATTACAGGAACTTTGGTAAAAAAAAAAAGTTTATACTCAATATATACATGACTTGGCTTGTTTTGCTTATGAGTGGAGATTAATAAATTTTATGTTAGTTATTAAATGCTAATTTTTAAAATTTGAAATATATATACTAGCAATAATTCTTTAAAAGGTTAAAAGCTAACATGATCTACCTATATGACTATATTTTACTATTGTCTATATTCTCTCTGTTTTAGTTTTTATTTTTCATCAGTGCATGTGTGCAGAATATAATCGCAACATTCCCTGTGAGGAGTCGGCACATGCATGTATCATGTCTTAATCCTTTTTCATCTCTTCCCTTCCCGCCCCTCCTACCCTCCTCTATCGAGTCCCCTCCCATTTGCAAAAAACTTACCTTGCTATTTCCCATACCTATCATTTAATTTGGTCTTTATTCATATTTTGAGAAACCATGGAATATTTAAATGTTTTTATTTCACTTAATGGACTTTCCAGGTGTGGGGGCACACACCTGTAATCCCAGCGTTTAGGAGGCTGAGGAAGGAGGATTATTGTAAGTTCCAGAATTTAGGAGGCTGAGGAAGGAGGATTATTGTAAGTTCCAGACCAGCCAAGGCTACAAAGTGAGCTCAAGGCGAGCCTGAGCTGCATAGCGAGACGCTGGCTCAAAAAGACTATATATATATATATATATATATATATATATATATATATAGTTTCAAAGTACATAATTTTTCTACAAATAATTGAAGTTTATTTTTCTTTATCAAAGAGTAGTAATCCACTGTGTGTAAGCACATTTTATTTACCCATCCTTCTGTTGCTGGAGCTCACTGCTTATGCAGTTCATGTCATTTATCTCCTCTGTGCCCAGATCGTATCAGTAGTAGGCTGCGGTGTCTTAGTTTTGATAGAACATTAATATCTTGAAAGCAGCTTTGTTGGAAGTACTTGCACCATTGAAACTGACAAATATTGCTATAAGTTATTTTTAGCCTCTGATGGTCAGTTGCTAGAAGTTCAGCCCCATCCTACTTCATACAATGGCATTAGATAAATAAAGCAGATAAGTTTGTCAATATCTCATGACATAGACAGTTGTTCCATACAGAAATACATCTAAACATAAATAGTAAAAGCTCATAGTTTATACCAAGTAGCTTTGTTTAATGTTTTTGTGTTAAATAAAGCAGTTCTGGATTAAAACGTGTTAATGACAAAACTTCAAGGGTTTTCATTTCCTAAGTATGTGAAAGGGTGGATTAAAATAAACAGAAAGCAATGATCATAATGCAAATCTCTGCTCGATTCACCTGCATTAGAATTAATAATTGGTCACCACTACCTGTGACATTGTCAGTATAGAAGACAAGTCTCAGAATAAAAGATCTATTTTTTACAAAATTACATCCAAAAAACAAATGACAGCATATGTGATAGGGGAGAGGGACAAACGACTTCTTTTCCAAAACACTGTGAATACTTAGAATTCAAGAGCTCTCTGCGCAGTGCCTGGTTCAGCAACATCTTTCTGGATCTGCTCTGCAGCACCAAACTAGTGAAAGTGTGTACTTAAGCAGAAGGCCTTGCAAACACCCACAGGTCGGGGAAGAAAGTGTGCATATGTCTCATGACCTGTCCTTCACAAGTTAGAGGAATTTCCTTGGCTTCTTAATGGGATGTGACTATATTTTAAAGGTTGAAAAGAGATTATTGGGCAAAAGGAGCTATGTATAAATGTTGAATATGTGTATTCTGATTTCTATTCAAAATTCAACTACATCTCATTTCCTTGGGAGGAGAATATGTGTATTCCAAATCCTTTTACTCTAACGTAATAAATAGAAGTGCGTATGCAGAGGCAGTTCATCACTGGGGATTCAAAATCTCTCATTTGCAAAGAGTAGGATGTGAAATGGCAGCAGTTGTCAGAATTAAAATCCCTGAGAGAGGAACTGAGAGACAAAGAATTTAAGAACTGAACAAGACCTTAGGGATGATCCCTTTCAGTTTCTCATATTACAGATGCAGAACCTTGTCTACAAAGATGAAGTTACTTACCCAAGTTCACCCACCTAGCAGTGACGAGGTAATAGGCTTTGATATGGATCAGTATTAGAGTTACAATGAAATAACTTGAATTCAAGTCAAACTCTGAGTTTTTTAATGCTGCTTTTTAGAGGGCCAATTTCTGTAAACATGTTTTCGAATGATAATGTGGTGGCTACAGTTTAAAAACAGATAACAGCACAGCCATAAAGAATGGAGGTTCTACTGCAGCGAAGCTAGATAAAAGGATTCATCACCTAACGCCGCTGAACATAAGCAATTTACTTTGCTTTGAGACATTCTGTCTGATAAATTTCACATGAAATATAGTTCTAAAACATTACTGGATACAATTTACAAAAAATGTAAACCTTGGTAGTAAGTAGAATGCTGTTTATCCTTTCTGTATATGGGACACCTTTTTAAAAGGCACTTTTATTGCTTTAAATGCAACCTTATCACCACCCTGAAGGACCTCTGTGGGATGGTAGTTAGGCACCTGTTATGGAGGGTTAGAGCCCAGGTGGCTGCCTCTGGTAAAGCTTTCAGCAGAGGGGGGCTGGGGATGTAGCTCAGTGGAATAAGCGCCTGCCTAGCAAGCGCAGGGTCCTGAGTTCAATCCCCAGTACCGCCAAAAAAAAAAAAAAAAGCTTTCAGCAGAGCTCTTTCCCCTTCCTCTGCAGAAGGCCTCTCTGCGGAGAGGGGATGAGTTGTGTTTTTAAAAGAAGCCTTCGCACCTGGGTTAGGGTAGGGTGCTGTCCATCATCCCAGCCCAGGTATCAGGAGGTTGAGGGTGGCTGGAGCTCAGGGAACCAGGGAGAGATCGGATCAATAAGAAGCTGGCACACAATTACAGATAACGAACGGAGAAGAGCCTTGCAGAACATTTGGAAGAGTTTTGCTCTTTATCTTAAGAGCAAGAAGATGAAATCAGTTGTGTTAAATAGAGGGATTCTGTGTCACATAACCATGTAATTTCTGTGGACTAGGGAGAAGCTATTTGCATTTATTTCCTTACTGATAAAGTGATGAACATCAGTGAATTCAGTGTGTAGAATGTCATAAAATGCTAAATCAATAGCATTAATGTCTTTCTGGAGTGTTTTAAAATTTCAAGGTCAGAACAAGAATTTTAAAGGCAATTAAATCATGGTAATCATGGGGTTTTAGCCAGTCCTTATCCCTGCCTAACTCCTGGCGGTGCACAAAAACATGTTCCTCGTAAACACTACAAGATGCTGCTAATGGACTGTTAGTCAAACCAGCAGTTCGTCAGAATTAAAAATCTTCAGGTACAATATAAACAGATATGTTTTCCATGTCTGATGTTTACCAGCCTGTTCACCATACACACGGGTTTGTCTGTTCCTACACAGAATCGACAGGCGTTTTTAGTTCTCCTGGTGTCCTGCTCAGTGAAGTAAGCAGTTATGATAGCAGGACTTACAAATGCACATAAGTTACAACAGCAGCCTCGAGCTGACCTTTTTTTTGGTAAACTGTGCATTGACTATATCTCTTTAAAATGGGGTTGGTCCAGTTCCCCATAATTTTCCTTCCTTCCCGGGGCTTCTGTTCGCACTCAGTTCCCCTGAAGAGACACTGCCAGCAAGAGAACATAATCTTAAAACAACATAAATTCTACTTATGTTTTCTTTTAACCTGCCACTTTATGAAAGAAAACTTAAACAACAATCAGTTCTAATTGCCTTGAGAGTTTTATTTGTCAATAAATATTCGGAACACTATTTCAGAGTCTCCACAACCTCTGAAATTGTTTTGTGTACCACATTACTACACTGTACCCCTGCTTACTTTGTTTATTAAGAAATAGGTCTTTAGGGTACCTGATATTTTATGTGGACAAATCAAAAGCTAGGCACTGTAAAGGAAAATGGAGCCCGTATATCTACTGTACAAGGAACACCATGCCTGAGTGCCTGGCAAATAGGCCAAGTATCTTCCAAACACACACTGGACTCAAGAATTTGGGTGTTTCAGTCCATTTCCCTGAGGTATACCTTACCATTGCTTTCTTAATCAAGAATACATTATTTTTTATTTGAATTTAACAATCTAATTTTTCCCCTTGAAGGTATTCAGAATTGGATCTAGAAACTAATGTCATGTAATAAACACAGATTCAGTGTAATTTTGCATAGGTATTAGATTTTAGAAGTGGAAAGTTTTGTAGTTTTGTAATAAAAATACGTCACTAAGCAAGTTCAGAAGCATAAATGCTACATTAAGTTTGAATCCCATTTATTACTTTTGCTTGTCTTAGAGGCAATCATTTTAAAGGTACAATTTCTTTTTACATATGCGTCCTCTAATTAACCTATATTTTTATTAGGGGGATTTTAAGTACTTAGCTTTCCAAAATCTGCAGGTATTCTAATATATAATAACATTGGGTCTCTGGCTTCAATTTCATAAAATGGTTACAATTTACATCTCAATTTCAGAAAGCTTTTCACCTCCTGCTAAGTAAAATAAATGGATTCACATTAAGGTTCTGACCTGTTTAAGAATTTTCTTTCTAAACTACTATTCTTTACATAGGTAATAATAGTTTATATTTAAATTACCAAATACTGACTACAATTTATCATTAGCCAAGTGACACTCTGTGTATTTGTTAGACACTCCTTCAACTTGCATTAACTCCTTCAGTTATCCATCATTAAACTCCATAAAATTGAAAGTAAGGAGGCAAAAATCATTTAGTATAATGTTGCTTGACCTGCTTTTCATTTACTATACCTAAAGATACCTTGCTATCAAAAGACACTGTATCTTCTCAGGTCTGCATCTTAATGGTATTTGGTTCCATGGTAGGTAGGTCACTACACAAAAGGACACCCCAGCAGGGATGGAGGCTGTAAGGTGTCCGTCCCAGCTGAGAGGAACATTTATCACTGTGTTGTTTAGATGGTAATAAAAAGCAGAGTAAATTAAATGGATTTTATTAATGTTACTCAGTATACTACAGAAAACACCCCATTAGTGTGTTCCTGGAAAAACACAATATCAATTTATTACTCTCTAATATGTTACAGTCTCGGAGCTTGATAATACTACAGACTCTGCCTTTGCCGTTTTCCACACAGGTAACTGCTGCACTTGCAGTGTGTACCTCGCGGGGAGTGTGTGCCTTCCTACAGCCAGCAAGTTTTCAACGAGCAATGGATGTGAGAACCTTGGTATTCCTGGCTGGTGTACAGTGCTCCACCCAGTTACATTTGACCTGATTTTGTCAGTCACAAGACTTAGAATGAGAACCGGGAAAGAGAAGCAGCCAGTCAGTTAAAATACCAACTTTGAAAGGGTTATTTTTCATTTTATTCACCCACAATATGATCTATGGAAAAGTGCACGATCTGGGCTGAAAAGTAAGAAAATAATACAAATAGATGTGAGCAGCACGGTTCATGGTAGCTAACTCTCGGAAGTAGCTGTACGTGCATCAAGAGATGAATGGATAAAACAGTGATGTTTACACACAATGAAGAACTACTCTACTATAAAGGTAAACCTGAGTCGCTTGCGGGAAACCTGGCTCACCTCAGAACCACAGTGTTAGGTGAAAGAAATTAGACACATGAGCTTAAACGGCACACAGGTTCCTTTATACGAGAGACCTGAAGTATAAACATAGATCAAAATGAAAGAAAGAGAACCGGAAGTGAGGTAGACCTTTTTCAAAAGGGAAGGCGATCGAGAGATGCAGAGAGGTAAAAGGAGGGGAGGGAAAGGAGATAATAAAAAGGAATTAAAATGTGTATGCGCCATCTCACACGAGGAATACAAAGGTCAGGTGTCACACACACGTACCCTAGAACGGATGAGGATCAAGAGATTGCTAGACTGGGGAAAAGGGAAGCACAAGTGGATGAAAACGGGGATGAGGATGTGTGATGGCCACACCCTGTTTCCCTACGGGAATTTGAACATTACTACTATGAACATGAACTAACCACAAATGAAAATATTTCTTTTCCTCTTTCCCTCATGTTTTAAAATTTTTTTTATTCTCTTTAAAATAAAAACATGAAAATATTACAGAAAGTATTTATTTGAAAAGAAGTTGGGAAGATAGACAGAAATTTGTGACATCCTTCTTTTTCAAATCCTGAGAGATCTATAATGCTCCTGTCTCTAACACACATGCGTGCACACACATGTGTTTGCACATACAGATGTGCAAGTGTGTGCCATATGTCTTTGCTTAAAGACTACTTGTTTTCACTGGCTAGGTGTCACTTGTCAAAAATGAGTCTAAATCTTTGTAAATGTTTTTATTATTTCTTAAAGGCATGCAAAAATTTGTATTGGATTTCATGAAGCAAGTCTCTCATATCTAGTAATAGCTTTTTTAGATACTCCATGTAGAAGTTAAACATTTATTGCTTTAAATTCTAAACTTTGCTTGTTGTTAGACCAAACTATGAGTCTCCTGAAGAGACAATCCTTTCTGCCTTAACCTCATCTTCTTTTCTTTCTGTGCTGCTGTAATCTTAATGTTTTGTTTTATGTCTTAAACTTAACATTGCTATTTTCATAATTTTCTATCACCCTTGCTTCAGGTTATGCTTTGGTGATCAAGATTCCAGTGTTCTGCATAAATACTCTGTGGTAACATGGCCATGCAGCATCCAAGGGGCCCCGGGAAATGCAATCCCCTTGCAAATATAATTTGTCCATAAAAAATACTTTCCAATAAATGCTGAAATTCACTTCTAACAGTTGTACTCTAAGTTTAACTTCTTTAAGACACTGTACAGAGTCTAGTATATCTCAATGTAGTTGTTCCTTGCAGACAGTTATCACCTCTCTATAACTCTGATTGATATATTATAATTCAGTTCATAATATATATGCATATGTTAGATCAAAATAATTGAAATTTATTGAAATGAAGCACATACAGCACAATTTAAAATATTATCCATCCTTCATTATAATTTTTACCCTAATTTGTTCATTATTTAGTACTTCATCTATTTCATAAATCTTAGTAATAGCAAGTCAAAAGCTTTGACCCAGATTTGAGGTATAAATTATATTTTAGAAGTGAGTAATTTCTTCAAATCAGATTAAAATGTTTAATCAGTTTCCCTCCATTCCCAGGCAATTTTAATCATTGTTGAAGGAGAATGTATTGATCAGAAACCAGCCGGGTTTTTAACTGATTATTGTCAGTTAATCTCAGCAACCACACACTCACTGGCTCCAACTTGTTCCAAACTTCCTGACTGCTGAAAGTGAATTCTTCACATATTTTGGCTCTGCATTTCACTTCTGATTCTAACTAAATATCTGGATCGAACATTGTGTTGCCTTGAAATTCTCTCCAACAGATCAATTACACTACTATCTTAGTTAGCCTCAGACAAAATCTTACAAGGGGGAAAAATGGAGACAAGTTCTTTTCCACAATGTACCACAAACATCCCCTAGTCCAGTTTCCAGTAGTCTTCTTCTCCCCTGAACCTGGCCTTTACTGCCTGCATTCCCATCAGGGTCCTGCTCTTCTTAGCTCCTCCCACCATCACCCATCAAGCTCTGCTCACAGCGTTCTAGTGCTTCTCTAGCTGACATCTCTAAATCTTTCTAACTTCTTTCTATAAACCATTTATACAGGCTTCTGAATTATATGGTTAGGTACAGACACAAAACCACCAAACTGACACTAATTTTCTCTATTAGTCACTTTCTCATTGCTGTAATAAAATACTGTACATTTACAACCTAAAGGGGAAGTTTGTTTTGGCAGAGAGTTGCAGAGGGTCAGCTAACTGCAAGGCAGAAACAGGATGGTGAAGAGAGTGGCAAAGGGAAGCTGTTCATCTCATGGCAGCCAAGAAGCTGAGTGAAAAGGGAGAAGCTGGGGACAAGAATACATCTTTCTAGGTCGTGCGCCTTGTGACCCACCTCCCCCACCCAAGCCCCAGCTGAGAACAGCACATCTGTCTGCGAACTCATCAGTGGATTAATCTACTTAAGTTTGTATTACTGAAAATATGAAATTTTGGGAGACATTTTTTATTTGAAACTGAATAGAGTATATACAAGGAGAACAGGAAGAGATTGTGGTGGGAAAATTATCTAGAGCTAATAGTTTCTCTGCAAGGATGGGCTTTAGGAAACACACTTTGAAGTTCCAAATGAAAAATGGGATTTCTGGGTGAGAAATCCTGTAATGTGCTTCCTCCCCACATATGGAACCCCAAATAGTGTTCTTAGAAAGTACCATTAAATTAAAATTTTGCACATGTATACATAGACTTATAGCTAAGACACATTTTCTGTCAAATTATCTTCATAGCGGGTGAGTATATATTTTTGTAGTGAAGGAAAATAATTTTACAATTTGTAGTAATTTTAATTTCCAATGAATGCATTCATTTATAAAGAAATATCCTTGTAAGAACCAGCTTGTCCTCATATATTGAATTATTTACTTAGCCTTATTTTGCAATGAGCCTTTCACTTGCAAATACTGAAATTATGTAAATTTATTTTCTCTGTAGGGTGATAATTTCCAGGAAAGAAATACAAGTTTTTTAATGTATTGGGAAGTGAGAAGAGATTTGTAGGGTACTGTTTTTTAGACTGTGGAGTGTGAGTCTGTGTACTCCCGTATGTGTTTCTTCAGGAACACATATTTCCATGTGTGAAGACACTTAGATAGATTTTGTGACATTACCCGTCATTCTTAAACACATACTACTTCACTGGAATTCTGGCTTGGAACAGACCTGTAGATGATAATTAATTTCCCTCTCCCTTTATACATTCATTTTTTTTTAGTGTATTAAAATCAAGGTTGGGGGTCTATCTCAGTGGCACAAGTGCTTGCCTGGCAAGTTCAAGGTCCTAAGTTTGATTCCTGGTACAAAAAAAATCAAACACATTGATCTGAAATGAATATTATTGTTTATATGTCTAAGAATATTTAAAATTTAACTGAACACAAGAACATAGACTTTCTCTATTCTTGTCCCATAGTGAGATTAATTTAAATAACCCTTGATACTACTATGGGTAATTATCACAGTCCAGCATTTTATATTTTAATCATATCTTTTCAGTGGGGTTTTACTTTGTGGGTGTTCATGGAATGTATATTCTTTTCCACGCTTCATAATGACAATGTTACGAGGAAACTTAGGAGACATGGAGTCTGAGCATCATCAGATTTTACCAAAGCCAGAGACGAGCAGACTGGGAAGACTTCTGAATTTCCTTTGTATTTCCTATGCTGTAACATATTCTGAACTTCGTAGCACACGGACATGTCCATTAATGTGGTTCACATATCCCATTCAGGTATTCATGTACTCTTCCCAGACATAATTAATAATTACTTGCCATATGTACACAGTGAGCACTTGTCATATGTGAAACACTCTAGTAAGGGTTACTATAACACCACGAGGTACTAAGTCTTGCAGAAACTAGTACAGAGCTGATCAGTTGTTATTTTACTGCTTCAGGAGTAATCTTCTTGAAACGTAGATCTGCTGATGTCGTGTCCTCACTCGAAATTGCCAGAGTATCTCCCTACCCCTTGCTGCAAGCAATTTTTGAAAAGGCTAAGTCTAGGTGTAATTTTAAAATTTGATGCCCTGTATCTATTTTTAGATATGGTTTCTCTATTCCTCTTAACCACTGGTATTTTCTGAAGAACATCTTATTTGGCTAACTGGTTTTTGAGACGCATAGAGCTTGTTGATGAATTCTGCTAATTTGTAGCCAGTGATTCTTATTACTGTGATTTAATTCCCCTCATAAAGTTGGGGGGTACCCAGCTCAAAATTATATAGAGGGTCAGAAATAAGGAAACACATAACCTACATACAAAGGAATGCCTATACTCCCAGCACTCTTGGAGGCTGAGGCAGGAGGATCACAAGTTTAAGACCTACCTAGGCTACTTAGTGAGATCCTGCCTCAAACTACAATACTGTAAAAGCCCAAGACATGGAGCGCAGTGTGAAGAAAGGAGGTCTGAGGCCACCTGAGGACTTAGTGAGGCCCTGTTTCAGACATTTTCAGAAGAAAAGGAAAAGTAAGGACTGGCAGAGCACAGACTCATAGAAATGCTATGCAGTATTCATGATAGGCAAATGCAAAGCTATATTTATAATACTGAACTCCAATATCTGCATCAAAATTTCCCTCTGTCGCTTACAATGTTTCTTAACTTGCATAAATTGCTTCATATCTCCATCTCTTTGTGTAGTACTGAGGGTTAAATTCTAGGACAACCAAGTTATGTTCGTAGCTCTTTTATACTTATTTTTGGGGGCATGTGTTGACAAATTGCCTCGGCCGGCCTCCGGTCGTATTCCTTGCACCTTAGCCTCTTGCCTAGGGGGGGTTCCAGGCACGCCCCGCTAGCTAAAACTCATTTTATAAGTGAGCAAATTATAAAACCTATCTTGGAGGATTGCTGTATGAAGGAAAGCAGAAAGCATTAACATGTTAGCTGACACGTAGCACACAAAAATGCTGCTGAAACTCACATTTTCTTCTCACCATCTATTGTGTACTCCTGTCTTCTTGCCTTTTTCTTACATGGCTCTTTTTCCCAGAATACACTGATTTTCTTCAGACATCTTCACAGCTCAAGACTTTGAGCCCCTGCATCACTGACCTAGTCTCTTCTAACTTCCTGAAAGATTTGATCCAAAAGATCTTTCTTATGACAAGTTTCAGTTCCCAAATCCAGCACAGATATTTTCATTATTATTTAAGGGATATTTCAGACAAACAGAAAGCTACAAAGCATAATAAAATGAACACCTGTATACTTATTGCCCAACCAAAGTAATACAACTTCTTCCCATCAAGAGATACTACAAAAGCAGACAATATTGGAGATGACAAACCATAAATGGGAACAATATATTTGTAACTAATGTAGTAGTCTTTGTTTTTGTTTTGACATAATAATCTTAATCCTCTCTAAGTTACTATTGAAACACAGGATGCCAGGTTAAATTTGAATTTTGTATAAATAACAGATGTTACTTTAAATATTTACCAAACTGTATCCCTCTACCTCTTCAGATGTAACCCCTTTCATAAATGTGTCATTCACAATTTGCATGAATTTATTTACACTTTTACAAACTACACACATTAACCATTTCCTAATAATTTTACATGTGCTACATGATAACTGTTAACCTTCAGTAAATGCAGCTTTCCTTTTGTTCTTAGTGCTTTTTATAAGACAGTTGTACGTTTATGGATATTTAAGTTATTGTGACTTTTTCTTGTTATCAACAGTGATTATATGGACACTCTCTAAATGTGTACTTTATATTTTTTCCAGGGGTTATATCCTCAGCACCCTACTTTGTGCCTTCCAGTGTGACATTTATACATGCTAGGAAAGGTCTTCCCTGCCCCCGTCCAGCTGGGGCAAGGCACTCACGAGCGGTTCCGGGGAGAGTGAGGTTGGCTGGCTGGTTCCCGCACGGTTGCCCTCTTCATCCATGTATGATTTTCCCTTAGTGGAAACGACAGCTAATGCTGGTCGGACTTAACAGCTGCTGCACTTTCTGCTGCGTCCAGTGCTTTCCGCCTGCATCTTTCAGGTGAGCAATCCTGGGTAAATTTTGTTGACATTACCGCTGCCCTACTGCATCCACTTTTTGATTTTTTAAAAAAATCTGCCCCTCATTTGTAGAGGGTCTGTTCATTAAGTTCTCTCTGATTATCCGATTTGAGTGCACCGCCTGTTTCTGGCCAGGATGCGAGCACAGGCATATGCACAGGAACAGAACTTCTCTGGGAATATAAATATCCTCACCCTGACTAAATAATGCCAAATTGCTCTCCACAGATGTTCCACCGATTTCCACTTCTACCAGAAGTATAAAGTGCCATAGATTTACATTCGCACCAAATGGTATTGTCAAGCCTTTATTTTTTTTCAAAATTGATGTTTACTGTACATTAGGTTTTCTGTCTTTTTCTTTTTGTGGTGCTAGAGATTGAGGCTAGGCCTCATGTATGTTAGATGTGTGAACTAATACTGAAACACATACCCAGGCTGTTTCATGAATTTCATGTATATGCATTTGATTACCATTAATTTAGAGTAAATTTTGACATTTTAATTAGATTTTAGCATTCATTCTTTACATGGTCATATTTGGCCTTTTTTTCTTTTTTTCTTTTTTTTTTTTGGCTTTTGAAACAGGGTTTCACTATGCAGTTCATGCTGGACTTGAGCTCGCTTTGTAGCCCAGACTGGTCTCAAACTTGAAACGATCCTCCCGCCTCAGCCTCCCAGGTACTGGGATTACAGGAGTGTGCCGCCATACCCAGCTACCTGTTCATATTTATACACATTTTCCTAATATATAGTTGGTGTTTTTCTTATTTATTCTTGGCACTCATTTAAAGATTCTGTACTTTATTCCTAAATCAGTTATAGCCACTGAATATATATTTTACATTCTTTAATTTACATATTTACTGTGACCAAATGGTAATCTTTCATGCTTAGAATTTCTGAGTATTAATACAGTCCAGTTGCTCAGTATCTTCTCCATGGTTTGTGCTTTTGGTTATAGTATAGACATTGTTGTATATGGCTTTTCACCCCTACAAGTCCTATGTTCAGACAGTACAGAGTACTGTCTGTAAAAATAAATCTATAAATATCTGATTTAACCTTGTGTCCCTCAAAGCACTTAGTTTCATGCCTTTCTCACAGAAGGGGTAAAGCACAAATAGATATTGTCCAAAGAATGAGTAAAAATAGTTCACCGCTCACTGTATCTCCCCAAAGCTCAGAAAAATATCAAAAACAGAATTCTTTGGGAACAGAGTGTTTCCCCAAATGCAGCGGTTCTTTAGTCTTCCAACCCCAGAGAAAATGTGAAAATGAAGAAAATATTTCTTCTTCTCACCTAGTTTTGATAGAAACATGACAGATCATTCTGGAAGAAACTTTCAAAGATATTCTTTTGGCATAAAAATTGCAAATAATACACAGATATATGTGCACATTTCACTAAACGACTGTTTCTCATATAAACACACACACACATAATTTATCTTACAGAGTAGCTTTGATGTCAAAGGACCAAAATACTCTGGGCTTGCATCTTGGCAGATTAACAATTTTCACACAACATAGGCTAGGACTCTCTCCAATCGAGTTTAATACTGGAATCAATCACTCAAGAACATTTATAAATCAAGCCTTTAACCAGGAATAGCATTAACAAATGTGATGTGTGAACATATTTGTAAGTGTGTGCGCACATACATGCATGCATGTAAACACCAGCAGCTCAGTCTCAGAAAGCAGCTGTGATAAGGAACAGCTTCTTCAGGATTGAAGCACTTATGTAGAGAAGAGAACTCAGGCATAGCTGAGAGGTAGTAAGCGGCCTGGCAAGTGAAAACTATGTTCAGGTAAGTGCAGTGTCTGCTCTCCCTTCACAGAACACATTCCATGTTCTTTCCCTACGATTCCGGTGAGGAGAGTCTAAGTTCATCCTCAGAACGAGTGCATCATCGCACCGCCCTCCACAGATTGTCTGTCTCAGTTTGACTTTTCTCTGTTACTGGAAATAAAGACACTACGGCATCATTTTATAGGATGGGTATTTAATAGGGAGAGTCCTTTTATTAAATGTATGTGTGATAAAAGAGATAATTAGGACTTTGGCAGCAGGGATCATCTTTCTTATATGACTATAAAATGTTTGATAATATTTAATATGCTTTTTGAGGCAAGGCATATTTTTAAAAGAGTACTTACAGTAGCCTTACGATGATATCCTGTGACCTCTACCATGCAGCATGGAGAGTTTGATTCCCAAGGAGTGTTTTAATCTCAACTCTGAGTCACTGAACAGCTTGAAAACTTTTCACTCCTGAGGTTCAGGATTATAACTCCTTTCAAGAGACAAGTCATTTATCTGACACTTCAGGGGTGAATTAGCAATTGAGCTAAGTAGCTTTTTAATTGTGGGCAGAATTTCTTCCTTCACAACACCCTGATACACAAAACCATTGCGTACCGCCTAACCTCGGCATGCTGACTTTGTGCAGAAGGCAGGCCTGGTACATTAAAGGAGGCAGCCGGGTGGCACAGTAAATGTGTCATTTGCTACTTAACATCTCTGTGACCTGGATTTAAATTTGCAGTGGCACAAAATGCAACCTCAGTTCTCTTGGAAGGCTATTAAGTCATTCCCACTAAGCCCTGTGGAGACTCTGAAAGACTGAAGGCTTTTTCCCGGCCCATCACCCACTCTTGCTCGCAAAGATGGCAAAGTAGTTTATTTCATTTAAAAAGAAAGTTGAAGAGGAAAATAACAGGCCCTAGTAATCACCTACTATGAAGACATATTGTTGTTTATGTTTTTAAAAAACGATCAACTGTGATTCAACCAGGCTTAAGTGTTGTTTCATCAGGTTGCTCTCAAGCAATTTTATTTTTTTTAATGTTTTAATTTATTCTAAAAGTAAAAGAAAGAAAACATATTAACAAATTGACATCCACTTACAAAATAGCACAAGAACAAGACAGACAATACAGAGTTACAGATGAGGTGCTAGGAAATTATCAGTGATTGTTGTATTACGCATTGATACCTTCAGAGTGGTTTCTTAGGACAACAAATAGAGACATGCAATATTGATCAAACAAGTAATCGTTAACTGTTTCTTTCAGTAAAGAAAGACCGTAGGATAACTGTTAGCTCTCCTGTCTATACATACAGACAGAATTTCCCTTTCTTTCCTTTCTCCTTTCCCACACCCCAGTTGCCCTTTGTTCTGAGCATGTTCCTTTCATTTCACAGTGTTTATCGTACTTCCTAGTTTTTATTTATTTTTAATTAAGGTAAATCAGAGCAAAGGGAAAATTGTAAAATGTGTATACTTTCTTCTCTAAAAGCATCATTATCTAAATTTCACTATATGATGTCGTCCTGTCCATTATATCCGAAAGTGACATTGAGTGGCAGCTATAATGTCATATAAGCAGCTAGTTTACTAGCAAGGTTTACTAGTGCAAAACCTTGATTTTATCAAATTAAGTTTAAATGTACTTTTCTTTAAACATTGCATTTTATTTCCCCTTTTGTGGAAGGGAGACATTACATGGCTAGTTGCTCTTGAATCAAAAGTTTAATATCTCCTTTCCTCTTATTCCTCGTTTCTCCAACAATCTCCTCACATTTGTTCAGTTTTCACCAACATTAAATCAGTCAGCAAATTCATCAGGTTGGCTCCCCATCAGCCAAGCCCCCTGGAGAAATTTATTTTTTTCAGTCCTTTCCTTCCTCTGTCTGTTTCTTTCTTAGCATGTAAGTTTCTCCTTTGAAGCCGACAAGAAACCTCTTTTACTAAAAAAGAGAGCGCCTCTCGTTTACTACAGCCAGCAAGGTGCTAATTGTTTCCAGTGAGCTCAAATAAGATTTGTGAAGAATGCTATTCAGGATGATGGCAAGGTTTTCTTTTGGCTTCCCAGGTGTATTCCACACACATACACACTGACCTGTGCGGTGACTAGGCCCACTGGGAGAATTCGCTGCTGAGATGATGGGCCTCAGGACTCCAGCACCATCACCCCCATCACTTGACTCTCCCCCGTGTGCAAGAAATGCGCCAACCCAGTCACGGGCAAATGTTTGTACACATTGGAATAACCTGAAGGATTTCCAATATGGATTAGTGCTTGCACAAAATTCTCTTAAGTCAAATTTCAAAGAAATAATAAAAACACACAGTCAATTCTATCCTTTCTAAAACCTACGTGAAGAAAGTTAAAAAATGGTAAACTTGATTTTTACAATATATGTTATTTAACACAATATATCCAAAATGTTACCAAGTCAACCTACAATAAATATTTAAATATTACTAATGGGAAGTTGTATAATTTTATATTATACAATTTTATAATTTTATATTAAGTTGTGAAATCTAGTCTGCATTTCATAACTACTGAATATCTCTGCTAAGAATAGGAGCAAATCAACTGTTTCAGAGACATAATTTTAACCTGTAGCAATTGCATTGGCCAACAGTACTACAGATCTCTGGATTCTGCATTTTAAGTAAATAAATAAGCTTCTTCTAAGGCATGTAAGCATTGGTCACAGTCATCAGAAATTATATTAAGTATTGCAGAGTGCACAGGGGCATGAGGAAATTGCTCCTTCTCCCCAAAAGGTTTATTTCCAGTGCAGCTCTACGTAAACAGACACAGTAAGCACTGGTAAGTTGGTAGTGACATAGTCAATGAAAGAGTGATAGGCACTAAGAGACACAGCAACATGTTTGCAGGATTTCATAGGAAAGCGAAAGTTAAGATTTGGGAGTTAAATAGGATAGTTAATGGAAGAGATAACATGAAATTTGCATACTATGAAGGTATTGAGACTCAAAGATATTAATTGATTTTTCTAGAGACCCACACCTAACTTTTGGCACAATCGAGACTTACTCCAGTTCCTCTGACTACATACCTCATTCTCTTTTGCTTCCTATAAGTTATTTCTCACCTGCTTTATTTCCTTGCCAATGTATCAGGAAGACTATATTGTAAATATTACTTAATATATATTTCTGGGTTGTAATTATGGTGCACTTCAGTATGTCTGGTTTTCAGATGTTTACGTGACAAATCATGGTGGTTTTCTTCCAAACTCCTCTTTTCTTAAGAGCCTATCACTTGCATTTTCTTTTTTTAAAGTAAGTTTATTTTTTCATCTTTTTAATTTTAAAGATAAAAGGACAAAAATGTATTAACAGACACATAAACATTTACAAAATAACACAAAAACATACAAGTAATACAGAATTTCAGATAAGACGATAAGAAATTAACAATGGTTACTGTATTACATATTGATATCTTCAAATGTTTCAAAATGAATCTACAATTTTAAGACATCAACATATTCTATTCCTTGCTCTATCTTCCTGCTCATTTAGAAGAATTATAGTACCATTAAGTAAAATTAAAGCGTTATCATTTCCTCTTTCAGTTTTACTTTGTAGATCTAGAAAAAATATATTTTAAGTACTCTGGTGTCATTCTAGACATTAAGTCAAAACCTAAAGAACTTTTACAACCATCTAGAGTATAGGTAGATTGCATAAAAATTATTAAGGCTCAGAATCATTTAAGGGACATTATTTAAAAAGCATATTAGCTTAAAGTATATTACCACATATAATTATTAGTCAAATAGAATTGATCTTTCAACAATATCTTGAATTAGCAGAATTTTTATTATAAAATTTAAAGTTAAATTCTCAATTAAAAGCTGTTCATCATGTGAAAATATAATTATAAATACTGGAGAAGCATAATTTAAATTCTTAATTTAGTTGCTTCATGATGTACAGCAAAAAGTAGCACTTGGAATGCTTATTTTTAAAATTACTTGGAAAAATTATGAACCAACTCAAACATACTGTGGTCTAACTAAATTTAAATGAATTCTCTAAACTTGTAGTCATTTTTTTACTGAGTCAATATAAGGAATGATTTCCGGGAAAATATGAACTCTAAGCTTATTGTGTTGGATCTTGGTTTTTTGGCGCTTTATTCTGTGATGTAGAGAAAATAATCACCTCTCTAATGCACAGTCTTCAATCCCCTGGCCCAATTTCAATATTGCAAGAAAGAAGGCAGGACACAAGCTTTTCTAGTGTTTACAGTTTGGAATATGTATAAAACTGTTTCCTTTTTTTGTCTTTTTGAGACAGGGTTTCACTATCCAGTTCAGGCTGGCCTTGAGCTCATTTTGTAGCCTAGATTGGCCTCAAACTTGCAGTACTCCTCCTGCCTTAGCCTCCTGAGTGCTGGGATTATAGGCATGTGCCATCGCATGGCCTAATTATTTCTTTCTTTAAAAAATAACCTGATAAAATTCAGTTATGAAAAGCAACTGGATCCTTAGTATATACTGTAAGATTTTGATATCTTTAGTTGCATTTGATATTTTGAAGATGCCTAGTAAACGGTGCATATTTTTCTAGAACCAGGTACCGCAAGTGAAATTTCTATGTAGTCAGCTAGCTATCCATGTAGAAATGGGAAATTCCTTTGTTGAGTAAAATTCATAGTTTTTTTTTCCAAAAGTGATAAGGTATTCACCTTCTCTATTAATCAAATGGTTTCACAGATAATTGCATTATCTAATAATTATAGGATTAAAGCATTTTTCAGAAAATATGTCTAGAAAAAAGTTATCAAGTTTAATTTAGGATAAGGTGACATTCACTTGGAATACAAATATATCAATACATTTCCTCTTGTTAGTTAAAAAATGCTAACAATGTCTGTTAACTTATACTTTCCCACCATCATTTTCTAATGAGCTAGAACATTTTTGATATTCTCACATGCACACTGCACCGAATATGTCTTAGGATTGAATCAGGCAAATATTCATCTTTAGCCAATCATAATGGCATATTATAAAGGATTAGTCCACAGCAAAATTTCTTGGATATAATGACATTTTAGCAAACACCTAGAAGAATATGCTACTGTGACTGAAAGATATCAAAAGAATGACAGGTGACGAGGTCAGACCAACATCTGGAGCTACAGCACAAAGTAGGCGATCATGCGGCCTGTAACTCACAGTGAGTGGAAAACACTCAGTGTAAGGATGTAGTTGTTATTACTATAAGTAATGATACATCCCATCTTAGACGGCCTCGACTAGGAACAAGTCCTCGTGTATAACTCTCCCATCTACCCACCATCCTCATAACTCAGGAATCTGTCTCAGGAAGGTACTGACTCCCTTCTACCAGTATGATCTTAAAATTGTCTCCGACACAGATGATGTCTATGCGCTGATCTATAGCCGGTGGCAATGCATTTCTGCAGCGCTCTAAGGTAACAGTCGTCTTAAATTATCCAGTGCAGAACCCATTTTAATGCATTTCTTTCCAAGTCTGCTGGGTGGATTCCCTTTCCGTGCCCCTCCATAGACGACATAGATACTTCACACTTCACTGTGAGGACAGGAAGATACTCCTCCCCGTGTACTTGCTAAGTCAGCAGCTCTGAGGTAAAGAAAATCCATTTGACTTGATAACATCCATGGACAATGGTTCCTGCTCCATTTATTCCGGCCTTGAGCTCCTCCTGAAAGATGCCTTCCTCATTCTCAGCCCCTTGTTACCTCCTGAGGCTGCTGCCCCACACAGAATTGATTCACATTACCTGTTCTGGGTGCCTTGCTTCTTTCTATTCTGATTCTTATTTTTGCTGCATTCTGTATTTTCAGAAAAGATCACTGAATACAAAAACACACGGTTCAACTCTCTTTATAGGTAAGGAAATTTCCCAAGGTCAAGCTGTTAGCTACTCTTGGTTAACTCAGGGCTCACAAGTGCATTTAAATAAATAGAAAAAGATTCTAATATCATAACAATGTGAACTAATGGAAGGAAATATCTGAAGTAATAAAAATATCACCGGTTATATAGACTTTTATCTCCTAAAATTGTTCAAGTGAATTAGCTATAGGAGGACAATTAAAAGGAGTTATAAGATAATATATGACAGGGCAACTTTTAAGGCCGAAGCGTTCACTTTTTTAATTCAAGTGCTAAATTCCCACTCACTTTAACCTACTCAAATACATGCATTGAGTAATGTCACTTTTATTTTTAGGTAAATAAAATTCAGCAAAGTATATAGATAATATAGTAAAAGAACTCTTAAATTTTCCTTGTTGAATAGAGGTGACTTCCTTAAACTATTGATAGGAAATGAAAACCCTTAGACATTATTGTTAATAGCTGGAAGTGGTGGTACACACCTGTAATTCCAGCACTTCAAGAGGCTGAGGCAGGGGGATTGCTGTGAGTTTGAGGTCAGGAAGGGCTATATAGTTACTTCAAAGCTGGTCTGCACTACAGAGTGAGACCCCATCTCAAAAAAAAAAAAACTGGGCTGGGAATATAGGTCAGTGGCACAGTGCATGCCTTGCAAACACAAGGTCCTGAGTTTGATCCCCAGTACCCAAAACACCCAAACAAATAAACAAAAAACAAAACCAGAAAAGTTAATATGAATAATGAATCTGCATTTATTTCAAAATGAAATATCACTAACATTTTAAAAGTGCTACGTAACATTTTTGCTTAAGAGGAACATGGCCATTCAGTTAAAATGAACTAACTTGTTATATATTAAAATAGTATTCATGATAAAATTTGTGGCTTATAAGTGGACTGGATTTAATCCAGTTTACGTCCTTGTAGCTATAAGCTTCTGATATAAAAGTTGAGGAAAAATTGTACTTGGTCTTATTTCAAATGTGGCAAATTTTATCATGCTTTGTGATATTTAATCTTTAAATTTAAAAGTATTAAAACAGAAGGACAAAATAGTATTTTGTGCTCCATTTAGCAAATACAGTTGCTTACCCTGTCAGTATGTGAATTGTAATGCATCAGACATAAATCAGTGATAAACTACTTAAGCTTGCACCTTGTAATCAGAACTGCATATTTGGCAGCCGGCCACATAATCCAGTGCTCAATGTGCAGTGTTATTTTATTCCAGTAACACATTAACAAAATGTACAACCGTTTTGACTTGGTGGATGATCTAACAACACCCCAGTAAAAAGCCTTTGTTCATTTTTTACACAAATGTTTTTTCTTTTGATGATAAATGAATTCCATAATTTTCATGATGAACCAATAAAAAATTTAACAATGCCCTTAAAGTGCTTTGTAAATTTTTACTTCATGACTTTTGACATGTAGTTTCTCTCTGAACATCAATTGAAATCTTCGTATGTAATTTTTTCTGAATACTTTTTTTTTTTCATGGAGTCTTGATCTTGGCTATTTTTCCTTTCTGGAGCCCACAGACTCCATGGCACATGAAAACAAAATGTCAAATTAAAACAATTACTTACGACAGGATTTATGACCCCCACCCTGGATAGCTCATTTAGGACATGTATTTTTTAACCTGGGTGCAGAGCACACATGAATAAGAAGTAAATTACTAAATTAGGAAATAGTCTATGTAAAAGTAAATCATGCAGTTACATAGATTGGATATTCTACTAAGCTACTTTGCTTAGATGTACGCTGTGTTCTCGTCTGATGCTCTCTATCTGTGTCTGTCTAAATACATTCATATACATAGACGTGCATTGATATTGGGATCACTATCAATATAGATATAGACTTTCCTCGGCCCTTTTGGCTGCACAAATGTACCTGCAGTTATATTATTTTGAACATCGGTTTCAATATCTTCCAGTGTTGCTGTGCCTTGTGTTCTGCACCTAGTCAGATGTGACCTATGTTTGTACCAAATCCAACTCTGTTCCTCACCCTTGTGTGGTTCTTCCACCAATGTGAATCTGTGCAGCACCTTCTATCAAACAAATTAAATTCATCAGTCAATTGAGCACTTCATTTTTAAAGGAATTTTTCTCTATTTCATCAGTGTAATTACATGACAAGATATTACTAAGTGTCAAAGAGCAGAATGACACACCTATACTGCAACCTGCAGAAGTAAAAATTGATTAATTTAGGTTGATCTTAATGAAGATGAAAATGTAAACTTAAAAATAATAACTTTAGTTTTATCAATATAGCTATTATTTTATGTCAAGAATGCACCAAGCCGGAAGTACAAATATGAGTATTTAGACAAGCAAAAGCTCAGTGATACAATGAATAATGAGACAGAGTATCATTTAATTTCCTCTAATAGGTATCATTAAGCTTTGCTTATTCTGCTCTGGAAAGACATCATAATTCTTAACTGTGAAAATTATAATTTGAGTGAGAAACTTTCAGGTAAATAATATAGGATGACTTATTCTGAAGAAAATCACTGACAACTGTGTTTCTAATTATAAGTGTGTCATATAATGCAATCTCAGAGCAACAGGTCATCAAACTTTTTTTTTTCTCCGGTACTGGGGATTGAACTCAGGACCTTGTGCTTGCCAGGTAGGCACTTATTCCACTGAGCTATATCCCCAGCCCTGGGTCATCAAACTTAACAACAACTCCATAAATACTTCTCCTTTATTCTGTATTTGTAAGGTTCTTCCCCTTCTTCTATCAACTGTGGCATTTTTTCTGGAAATTTGAACAGCGCTATAGTTCCAACTCCAAAAACAGAAGAAGAAAAAGGAAAAGAGACCAAGTGCCACTAATCAAAGGGCAGCTGGCGACCTGGACACTGCAGAGGACTACGGCGGTGGTGCAGTCTGTGCTCTGGAGGAACTAGCTTCGGCTTCGCTGGACTTGGAAAGACAGCTGGGATGAGGAGTTTATCTGCTTATTCAACCCCATTCTAAATATTTTAGCTGACAGAAATGCATTCAATGATCTCACACTCGTGAAAGTTTTGAAAGTTGATGTAATGGAATTTGAGAAAAAAATGGCTGCTCTCAGAAGATGGAATGAATAACATGGGAAGGAAGGTTTGGGAGGACTTAAGTTACAATCAAGTGGAGAAAAATTAGGGTTTTACATCATACAGTAGGGTAAAAATAATATAACATATAACATAATATAAAATACAATATGTACAATGTATAATATATTTATACTGGTACCTCAGTTCATGAACTCAACTCTTTTTATGATTCTGGTCACAAACTGAACTGGATGAGAGTAAAATCAAATTCTTCCACAAGGTTAACACTGAGTCCAACCACTGAATTTGATTTGGTTCTCATCCAACTTGGTTTAGGACCAGAATCGTGGAAAGAGTGAAGTTTGTGGGCAGAGGCACTACTGTCCCCTTATTTTTCCTGGTGGCGTTGGGGCTGCCACTCAGGTCTTCTAGGGAAGTGTATTCTGAGTTCATGTGCTGCATATTTTTCAAAAAGCTAAAACATAAGGATTTTTAATATCTTCACCATGAAGAAATGATAAATGTTCGAAGAGAGAGAAAGGTTTACCCTGATTTGACAATATACAATGTATATCAAATCATCATGGTATACCAGAACTGTGTATAATTTTTATTTAAAAGTTAAAATACAAACCAAAAATTGTAAAGGTAATGTCTGTTCTGTACTAAAACACACACACACACACACACACACACACACACACACACACACTTTATGCTTGGGGAAAATGTCTGAATCAGCATTTGTGCTACTATCATAAAATGTCATATAATTGGCACTTTCTCATAATCCAAACTCCATATCAAACAAATGACAAAAAAACTACCTGTTATTAAAAGATGAAACAAAATTTTTGAAAATAAAAGTTCCTCTCTCTGTTGTTACTCACTGATTCTCTGAGTCCAGTTCTGGATACACAAAGCATCACGAATAACAAAGTAGAATGTCCTTACATACTTGCAGAGAATTCAAAGACTTTAGGGGCCCAAATCCTTTGAGCATGGAGCTATAGAAAACAAGGATCCAGGAAGATGCAAATCCATTCAGTCTAGTAGACATGTTTCAGTGTCCCAAATAGCAACATTCTCTTACCAGTATTTCCCACGTTTGAGGTGAATTCGAAGCCTATGCTCAGTGACAAGTTTAAGAAGGAGAAGATAACCTTCCAAAAGTATCCCCTTAAGGTTACACAGATGAAGTTTTTGTATTATGAAAGCTTCCTCTCTCCTCAGTAAAAGACACCTTGTCCTAAGGACATGCTTCTCATCGCATACCCTTTGTTTTAGGCCATCTGTTCCAAGTTTGATTATGGCTTAGCTTGTCCAATATCAGGGCCTTTCCTAATGTGTAGGTGACCTGCTTTTATTTAATTTTGAATTTAGCTCTATTCATTTTATGATCGTATTCTATTTTGGTAATTATGTACAGGAACCCAGAGGGATTTTGTCGACGGTAACATTAAAAATTAATAAGTGAGTGAATGGGTATGATGATTTATATAGCACAGCGCGCCCATGAGGCAGCAGTAAAATATGTTCTTAAGACCCAGCATCAGGTTATCAGTAAAAATGGTACAACGACCTGCTGCAGCTATTATTTTAAATATCAATCTTTCCTTTTCTCCTACTTTTCCCACTTTACTTTCTCTTTTTCTTCCGCACTTCTCCCTTATAATGGGGTATTGCAGCTTTCTTGGGAAATTAAACCTATTAGTGAAAAAGCCATTCATTTTCCAGGCAAGAAGCTGCAGAAACTTCAGCAACTTCACAACTAATCCATCCCTGTGCTGTTCTCAAGCCTCTTTTTCCCTTCTCATACTTTACATAATTGACGTAGGCTGATGAAAGTGATAAAATTAAGCTAGTGACAATATTTGTCCTCATGTTTTAATGCATAAACTTAACTATTTGTTATGAATAGTCCAATATTTGCAATCATGTAAATGAGTTTATGTCACTGAATACAAATCTTCCCGGAACAGTGACTCAGCGAAACATTGTGGATACATGGTATAATCACTATGACCCCATCGAGAGAGCTGTGTTTTTGAATTGAATTCTACTTTTTCTTTGGAAAGGACTTTTGAAAGTACTTACTATTTTGTTTAGACTGAAGCAACAAATGTCCGACTTCTTATGTAGTTGTGAGAGTATTATACATATAATCCAATGAGTAATTCTTTCCAAAGTGGCATTTTCAAAAATGGGTTCATTACATCACATTTTGTATTTTTTCCCGTTTTCAGAAATGTAAGTCTTCTTGGTGATTTTTTTAATATTAAAGAAGTGCCCTTTAATTCGATGTCAAATGAAGTAGAAATTTCCAGGTGGCATTTTCAAGTTCTGCAGCCTCCAAGTTAGGCTCAGGTGCCTAATTAAATACACAGGAGTGTACAAGCAGGTGCGGGCTTTGGCTACAATTAATCACACCTGTGCGATAGCCTGTGCCTGGAAAGGGGTTTTGGTGATGTCGGTTTATATTGAGCATCCTATGCTCAGACAAAATGTTTCCAGAGCTACATGTTTTAAAAATACATTTTCATCTTTCTAATAAAATATAATCCTATGTTTCCTTATTTTCACTATTAGAGTTTATGAAAAAAGTTAGCTTTTTTCTTCTAACTTGAATTAAAGTATCAACATTGAGATCTGATAAATTATGCTTTCTATAACTTTAATAATAAACTTTTAACTTCAAAGTACATGTAATAAAATTTCTTATCTTCAAAGACATTCAATAGTTCATCTAAAAAGAGTCAATGGATCACTGATGTATACATATCTTGAATCTTCATAGACTAATAATATAATTGAATTTGTTTATCAAGGTAATATTTAGGTGCTCATATTAAGATTTATTAATTTAGGATGTATCATTATGCTTAAAACTATTTCTCATTTCAAGTTACTTGTACTACTGTAAGCTTCACATTTTCCATATGTAGTTTCATCAACAAATTTTATTGTCTTACAAATTGTTGAAATAAGCAACAAATCCATTTCTAACTCTAGTAAAAATTTGTATATGAAAAGAACCATTGTTAATAGGATATAATATTGTGCTTATTGTATATCTTTTTTAAAAAATTTCTCCTGCAAGATCCTGAATTCTTGGATACTTTATATTGTTTTACAGTTAAGAATGACATGAAATTCAGTGGTCATAATTTTAAGAATAACATGGAAGACATGAATTTATATATATAAATATGTAGTGCTTATATGTATGTATAAAACATATCAGATAAGAAGTTAAAGTAAATTCTATATACATTTCTTAAGTTATGTTTTTTCTTATTTACTCTGTGGCTATTAAATAGCCTACAGTACCCCAGGCATTGTGACAGCCACTAATACAAAAAGGCCTAAGTCACTGATATAGCACATCAGGAGTGCATATTCTAGTTTGATTTTGTAATCAGAATTACAAACTGGTTGGATGTATATTATAGAAACATTTGAGGAAAGAAGCATAAAATTGCAGATTTGGAAAATAATGGTTTCATAGAGTTGTTAGATAAATATTGTTCTACAGCTGTCAAATATTAAAGTATTGCAGAGCTATAGATGAAAACTTTAATATGGCATTCAATAATACATTTGTGGCAAGCATGTACTTAAGTCTTCCCACTATTTTAAGACTCAGATTGTTCTTTCAAGAATCCTATTTATATATTGGTCTTTACCTAGAAAATCAAATGACTTTCTAAAGGTAAATGAGTAAGAATGAAGTATCTCCCCTTGTCATTCAAGCCATTAGTAGACAAAAATGTCAATTTGCCTTTCACTGCCCTACTTTAGAAGGCATCAAACATGCCTTTCTAGACATATTTTCATGGAGAGACATGGACTGAGTATGCCCTGGTCACTATTTATGTCAACCTACTCTACAGACTCTGGATATATTATTGAGCAGAATCTCACCAGAGCCATCTCCTTGCCTATTTACCTTGTTTTGAAATTAGGAAAAGATGACAGAGGAATTTTATATCTACAACAGGAAAGTACTAAATTACTTTCTCAGCTGCGATTCCAAATTTCCCACCTTGTTAAAGCCTTGAACCTCTGCTATTGGAATACCCAGAATCCCATGATTGGCTACAGTAGAAATGGCAAAGGGACAGCAGACACCAGCTGTTAATGCATTCTCTGCTTTCCATGTTGTTCTCAAATAAGGTGACACATCAGGCATTACGAATTTGGTTCACGGGGAACTAAATAGTCATGACTAAATTCGAAGGTAGTGTGTATAATAGGCCTCCAAACTTTCACGTTTTGGATGAGAAGTCATGACTAGTTAAAGTCTGATTCTGATTGCCTCGATGCTTACTCTGTATTAGGGTTAGGGATGTGGCTCAACGGCGGGGCTCTTGCCTAGTATGTGGAAAGGTCTGAAATCGAAGCCCTGCCACTTTCAATAAAAACATTACTATCTTACATAAGAGGAAGGAACTTGTCTGGAGCCTGAAGATGAATATAAGTAAATCATCAAAACAATATGCACAAATGTAAACACATTTGAAAAAAATATACGAAGAATATCATTTAATGACAAAGATATTCTACTTGAAAAACAAGGCTCTTGCATTATTTGGTGGTTTCATGAATAAATAAGCCTGAACCAATATCAATAATCTTGAAAGAAAATAAAAGTGACATCTAGTCTGACAACCAGTGTTACAATTTTCCAAGCAATAAATTTGAAACAACGGCCATTAAGCTCTGACTGTTAATGATGGTGTCTCTGCTCAGTGGCACTAGGCTGAAGATTTGATCTGTAGATAAATGTAAATCATGGGCTTTCACAGTCTGCCCAGCTTTTTCATTTCCCCTTTGTACCTACTGAGCATCAAACTTATCTTTCCATTTTTTTTTCACCTGAGATGCTCTAGAGTTTCATATCTCATTGCAATGCATTATGTGCTGATGTATTGACATCGAATCATACACAGGCATCACACAGGTGCTACCACCTGTTAGAATTAAATTAGAGAAGTCTGGCATATATCTAGTCATGTTTTATAGTGCTGCTTCAATTTGACTAATACAAAAGCTGCTATGTCTGATATGGACCACTTGCTATGAAATTTTTATACCGAAGTGACATTCTGCCCTGGTATTAACATCTGGTGAATTGATAACATTTCATTTTACGAGTAAAAGAATACTAGCTTTCTGTTTTAAAAAACATACGTGTTTCACAGGTTTTCCTTGGTTCATTAAATTTAGCTGGAACTTTAAGGTCTCGCTGTGCGTTTGTTAGTAACTGGGAGCTAGTCACTTTTGCCACAGAAAGATAAAGGCATCGTTGCCTTTCTAAACTCCACAGCTGGTCTCAAATTTCAGGGAGCCCTCACCCAGACAAAACACCAGAAAAGACCATATAAACGTATAGAGGGAGGAGAGACCACAGGGCAGCATGCTCTAATTCTTTTTATTCCTTTCTCACTTCTCAGAGTCTTAGGGACACTGCGGCTGTACTGCATTAACACAGTTAATTGACCCACTTTTGAAGCTGCGGAGCAGCAGGATGATTCCCTGCGTTTCTCTTCATCAGCGCTGGTTGTGTTTGATGCCTGAGACTGACCGACCAGGCGTTAGACTGAGGGGAGTCAGGACGATAGTAAGCAGATTCGACACGAAAATGTGTAGCCAGTGTCTACTAGTCTTTCTGAAAGCCTGAGACAATCTCTAAGGCAAATTGGAAAGTTTATATGTCAATGTTTTAGAAAGGACTTCATTTTCTTAGGCTACAATGCAGTCAGTTAACAACCATGAAAAAAGTCTCATCGTTTTTGTCATACATCTGCAACTGGGTTCATTATGCAGAAATAATTGTTCTCAAATAATTATATATTAAACTTTTGAGGAATATTAACTCATACAGTGGCCTATAGAAGTTAAAATGTATTTTCTAAATTATTCACTTACTTCTATTTTGGCTGTAATATACTTCATTTATTAAAATAGTGATAAAATATGACATTCTTTGGCCCAAAATAGGACTTGGTCTTTTGGTCAATAACTCTTGTTTATCCTACTACACCTTTTTTGGTTGAGATTTATGAAAAACGCTAAAGTACATATAGATATTTTTGATTGTCAGGTTATAACCTAAGGCAACTTTTTCAAACTGCTATAAAATACTAAATTTTTGTAACATGTCAATACATCTTTAAACATGTTTTATGTTTGTTTAAAAAAGATTTGGAGAATCACAAATAAATGTTTTATTGCACAGTTTTTCAATACCTCCTTTTGGATAATGGATACTAATTCTATAAATAGCCTTTCGTTTCCTCAATCTTCCATTCACAAACTTTTGAAAACCTAGGAATCCTTCGAGACTACTTAATGTTACCTAAAAAGGTAACTCTCCTCTAGTGTGGCTCTCAGTTCCTTGAATCTGGTAAGAGAAATAAGGAAAATGTAGCAGAAACAATCATTCTCTTCCATACGAAGAGTGTGTGGTGTGTATGCATTAGGTTAAAAAATAGTGGCTCCTAAATTATTTACCTTTCCCCACATCTTCCTGTATTCTGAGTACAAGACACAGTGTATGGGTTGTGTATCTGTGACCACATTTGTGCCAGCAGACTATTGGCAGAACTGAGAACCATCTACCTGGAATCTATCTGCAGAATAGGAGGCTCACACGTGTTTACTGTGACAATGATTCGCGTTACAGCAGGAAGATAGAGTCAAGAATCTTGAATTGATGGGGACCAGGTTAGAGAAAAGTTAAGAAGAAAACGATTTTATGACCACTGTTTCATTTAGCAGAGTAAGCATGGTAAAGCAGGGGCGAACACTGCTATATACTACGAGTCAAATATTCTAGGATAGTATGTTTTGAATCAGTTTTGAGGGTTGGATAGAGTAACGCCTCGGTTCACAAACACTTCAGTTTGCAAACAATCATTCTGCAAACAGTGCTTTCGGCACCATTTTGCTTTCTTATACAAACTCTGCCTCCAGTGACACAGGGCCAGGGTTGCTTCCCCGCAAAAAAGCCAGGGTCGCCTTCCCCGCACAAAAGCAAAGGCAGCCATCTTCCCCACAACTGTAGAACAAATTAAGTTTGTAAGCGGAAGTATCACTGTAGTTTGAATTATTTTAATGTTGTACATTGTTTGTACAGGGCCACCAAGGGCTTTGGCTGTATAAAGTCACATTGAGGTTCCAAGAATGATATTCATTTCTTAATGTAATTCAGACGTAAGTAAACTTTAAATTTGCAATCTCTTAGAGAGCAATTAACTTTGAAAATTTTAAATCATTTTTTATCTTAATAAAACTACTCAGTAGACTAGGATACTCAATATGTCTCTCAAATTCTTAACATGAACCTCCCTTCTATTCAAATACTACATTTAGATGGTGTCATTTTATATGCCTTCTGATATTTGGCTATTGCAGACTTCTACTGAGAATAAAAAATCAATGTGAAAGCTCATTTTGGACTTAACACCCTGATAGGTTTCAAAATATAATCCCAAGTTAATTATTCACAAGAAGAAAAAGAAGGAACAAGACACCATCAGATCATAAAGCATTTTATACTCTAAATGAGTCTTTATTTCAACCTAAGTGCCATCCTGGAATACATAATTCCTATTCTCTCTTTGATTCTTGCAAGAATAACTTAACATATTCCTTATTTCTAATATTTTTATGGTAATATCAATAATAAATTCAATTATGTAAAAAACATATATGTACTATATACTGTCTAATTGTAATGTGGCCAACATAGTATATAATTTGACTACAAAATATCTTTCAAAGATTCTAAAATGAAACAAGTTTTTTACAAATTAGCTTTGGTGTACTATAATATTAATTTATTCTCACCTTAGATGATTCTTTTCAGTATTAATAAGAGAAAGTTTTGCAACATTAATAAGGATAGTGCTTAAATGGACTTACCTCCTTATTTTGGTCTAAAATTTTAGTATTGGAAAACAGAATTTCTATGTTTAATTTAGAAATTTTGCCAATTACTAAAAAATTTAATGTGCTTGTACTCACGAATTTTGGTAAACTATACTGGAGTGTGCAAAAAAACCCAAGCTATCTGAGAATTTTACTTTGCATTGAGATATCATTCTAGTATAACTTTTTCTATATAGTTTTTTGGAGACACACATTTTTCCACAGTTCCAAAGGAGGATTCAATTAGTAGTTGAACAGTATGTCAGAAAGGTGAACTTACACAGTTTTCTCTCAGGATCTTCAGAGGATGGATTACAGGACTCCCTGAAGATGCTAAAAAGGTGTGACTGCTCGTGCCTATTATGTGAAATGATATAGTGTTTACACAAAACCTATGCACACCTTGCTGCATTCGCTACAACTTCTCTCATTACTTACAATGCTAGTTAAGTAACTGTACCTTATGGATCAGGCACAAATGACAAGAGAAATGTGTATGATCAGAATTCATGAAATTTCCCCCCAATGTTTTTGAGTCTGACTGATTGAATCAACATGTTTGTGTCCAGTGCAGAGGGAAGGCTGAGTGTATTTTAAAGATAAAGTTTTATTTGGGGTAAATCATTTCATAGTTAATATTGTAGACCTTATATTGTCTTTTTTCTACTGTGCTTTTAAAAGGAAAATTGTATTCAAAGTATAAAAACTCAGAGATTACTCAAAGTTCTCCTGAAATCCTGATCTAATGATGTCAGTTACTTTAACATATATATCAAAACTCCAGATGAGACTGTTTGGAATACAATGTAGTTTACAATTTTTTTTTGTTTTGTTTTTTTGTTGTTTTTTTTTTTTATGGTACTGGGGATCAAACTCAGGACCCTGCACTTGCTAGGCAAGCGCTTATTCCACTGAGCTATATCCCCAGCCCTGTAGTTTACAATTACATTACTTTTTTTATTATTCTGTGTGTAGGTGTTATGGGAGTCTGTGTAAATACATATATACGTATGCATATTTTACAGTTGCTTAATTTTATTTTGACATTGAAGGAAAGCATATGAGAACAGAAAATCTGATGAGTAAAAGAAAATATTTTCCCTACTTAGTCATAAAATGTCAGTTTTATTTAACGGCAATTGAAAGAAACCATGAACTACAATTTTGGGGATCCAGTATATGGCAGTTAGAGTCTAAGAGTTACATGAATCACATTAAGTAGGAACTAGAAATTATTTCCACTGGGTAGTTCTTCTTAAGTCTATGTACCATGAAGTAATGAAAATATATAAATAAAATTAGATTTCAGTAATCCATTGACCTATGTACTTATATCTTTCTAAACCTTTTCTAAGTTTTCCATCACCTCAAAATTAGTTGGCAAAAGGGAGGAAAAAGATAGCAACTTATATGGGTCAAACGTCTGCCAAGAAACCAATATTTCAAAAATTTCCGAATAGATGGTAATTTATTTCCTGCTTAAACCAAAAGCAGTGCAGGAAGATGACACCACCAGCCATTCCACAGATATTGGTAAAAAAATCTATTTCTATGTAATTTCTTTGGTCACATTGAATTGTTTTACAATACATGGGCTAAGTAGACACATCGTCATAAAGACTCACATTCAGGGTGAGAAGCTTATTCCATCCTTACCCAGATTTCTCTAATCGAGCATAAACAGCCCTGTTCCCTTTTCCCTCCATTTAGGTCACATATTTCCCATTTCCTGTTCATTTCTCTCACTATCTTGAGTGTTTCCTCTTAAGTTTTCAGGGTTCTCCTTTAAATTACATCATGCGTAATATTCATTTGTATCGGAGTAACAAAGCAGGGCATATTCCATTTGAGTCATTTTGCCATTTGTGGGCAAAGTCTAGATACAGGGATAATGGTGCTACCCTGGGACAATGCCCCAGAGCGCCTTACAAAATTGGATCCAAAAAATTGCGTTGGGAGTGTAAGTCATGCACATCTAAGCTTGGAAAATGACAGTGATCATCACACCCATTATCAGAAGAATATTAATTTTGACATTTTCCAGTTCTTGTAATTGGTTTTTACTTTGTCATCATGTTCTCTCTTATGGCTTCATTAATATATTTTTACAATATGAATGATAAACACACTCTCTTTATATTTGAGGTCACCTTGTATAATCGAGGCAACAGTCCAAATCATTGAACATCATAAACTATATTTTCACGGGCTCAAGTGAAAAGAAAAACCTCACTACCCCCTACAGAATCTCCCACAGACTGTGAGCTTTCATTCCAGAGCTACTAGCAATGAGCTTGAGAAGTTTAGAAACAACACTCACTATCTTGGAAACAGATACTTCTGTCTCCAGCATCAAGCAACTTGAATGAA
This sequence comes from Dinomys branickii, assembly GCA_004027595.1. Classification (NCBI taxonomy): domain Eukaryota; kingdom Metazoa; phylum Chordata; class Mammalia; order Rodentia; family Dinomyidae; genus Dinomys; species Dinomys branickii. The sequence goes on from PVLD010000792.1 coordinate 228,243, forward strand.
AGTAAAAGGGAATAGGATGAACCATCTTCCCCTGCTGCGAAAGGAACACCATCCTGATTATGCAGGTCTTGGTGGTGGCAGTAGTCCTAGAATGGACAATCATCACAATCGTACAATCATCACAGTTCGTACAATCCTATTTTATGCAAATTTGAGGTAAAAATCAATTTTGAGGTAAAAATCACACTAATTTTGAGTGCATCCTTTAAAGAGATCTACAGCTAATTTTAATTGTCTCTCACTATTTCATATCCACTGCTTTGTCCAAGATTTCCTGTATAATCAATGGCAAAATTGGAAAGGCAGAGTTAAGAACAGATTATTAGGGAGACAATGGGAATTATAATATACAGAACCAAGAATCAAAAACCAGAGATCATGAGAAATTCAAATTCAAATTGACTAGCCCAAATAGCTTTCTGGAGTATGCAATTCTTTTTCTGCTTCATCCAATAAGAACTCCACTTGCATCTTACAGATAGAATCAAAATCTTAGTACAGCAACTTAAGAATTATTAATTTTATTTAAATTTAAAAGGCTCCTGTAGCTAGAGACTATTGCATGAGACAGCCTAGCTACAGATTATGTCAAGTTGAAAATTTCACTTGTCTGTCATACTTGTGTTTATTTAAAAGGTACACCCTACTTATTATGGATTAAAAAGTAAAAGAATTCTGTCTACGAGAAAAAATTCTAATTCATGCAGACAAATAAAACATTTTATTGACCAGAAATAACCATGTTACACTGCTTTTCATGTTAAAATGTTTTGGATTTTTTTTTTATTATTTTTGTCTCGTACAATAGCATTTATCTAATTCACCTAGAGCCATCCACAGTTGTGTCTGTGTCATGTGATAGATACTTTTAATCAGCATAGTTCTCTATATGTGTGTATGTGGAAAGAGTTTTTAAGGCTCTCCTGAGCTAATTACTGATTAAAACCTAACTTAAGCCTATGGTTCAAACTCCTGGTGTTCTAGTTCAGATGCAGGTCCTAAAGAATCCTTTATTTACTTGCCAAAGTAATTTGAAAAATGTATTATACTGATCTCAAGGGAACCACAACAAACACATAGTGCAAAGCTCGACTGCTTTGTGACAAAATCAAAGCCTTAGACACAAAAATTTGACCTTGTTTTTTAGTTTCCTTTGAGGAGGAAGCCTTTGGGGGACCCTTCAGGGTGATTTCAGAAAAAGTGAATTCCCCCAGAACACAAATGCCACTGAGTCCTGTGAAAAATTTTCATTCTTAATTATATTTGAACTCACAAATCACAACTACTTCTATTTTTTTCTCTTTGAGGAATTCTGTTATCAGGAATTTCTTACAGAAAGAATTCAGTACAGAAGAATTCAGTAGGAAATATTGAAGTATTATGTATTTGTAATGTAAGTGAACAAATGCACTTGTATTTTGACCTCAGATTTGCATTCAAGTGTTTGAACCATCATCAGAACTGGCACTCTCTCACCTTAATTATTCACACAACAGAATACTGTTTGCCTGAAAATAAAAGAATTATCCATAGATAAGACAGCAGAACTTCAAAATTTATTTCACAAAACTGTATGAACAATTAAATATTTATATTTAGAATAATGTATTTTTAAAAGGTAGATACGCTCTTATTTTACACTAAATAAGCTTTATGCTCTGTATTACTCTCACTTTTAGTAAGGCTATACATTCAGAGAACTTATGTTATTACTAATTCCATTCACATTTTTTAAAAAATGTAACCAGGTTAAAGAAAAAAGTGAGAACACTAGATGTTGTAGAAGAGGAATTTGAGATAAGAATGATTTTTTGCTGTAATCTAATGTACGTTTTGTAATTCATGGGGAGGCCACAGTGTGTATTTTTGGCAGATACAGGTAGTATTTAAGGCGTAGTACAGCCCAAGTAACAGACAGAGACAAGAGAATGTCTGACTCCAGAAAAAGTTGGAAATGATTAATTTTCCATAGGTTGTGCTACCACTCTTTTCTCCGTTACATGTACATACAAAAATACATTACGCTCATGTGACTTTTTGTGTGTACAGATTTTTCTGCTGGGCTTCACTTGTATACAACACATATTTCCAATGTTCAAAAAATGTGGATTTTTTTCACAAGTATCACTATTCTTTTTATTTCCAGTGTGTGAGTTAATCTAACTGTTCTTTGAGGGCCTGATCACTCTACCTCCTTCCTCTCCTCTATGTGAGTGGTGGACATCATAGTTGATGATAAAATGATTTATGTTTTATTTCATTGCATCTATTAAGAAAGATTCAGCCTCTTAGAACAAAATATATTTTAACAAGCCACTACCTACTCTCAAATTATGTGCCTTACTTAGGTTCATAAGGCAGAACTTGTTATTACAATTAGTGTAATAATGTAGTAAATAACTCTCCTTAAAGGCTTTTATTTCAAAAAACACATTTGATGACATTTGTTGGCAGATACAAAACTGTGATGGGACAATGGCCCTAAAACATGTCAGAACCTATTTAGTCCAGTTCACCGACTAGTGAATAGAAGGGGGGCAAAGGTTAGTTGATGTGGTAGATGTGGATTGACCCTTGGATTGAGTAGAACTTGCAAAACTACCACGATACAGAGGAGAACTGGGAAGAAAGAAAAGAAGGAAGGAAGGAAGGGAGGGAGGGAGGAAGGGAGGGAGGGAGGAAGGGAGGAAGAAAGAAAGAAAGAAAGAAAGAAAGAAAGAAAGAAAGAAAGAAAGAAAGAAAGAAAGAAAGAAAGAAAGAGAAAGAAAGACAAAAGATAATAGGCATTCAGAATACTGAGAAACTGATGAGAAGTGAACATTGAAAGTTTGGCTGGAGAATTTGAAAAAAAAACAGCTCAAGGAAGATTAATTATATTGTTTTAGAAAATAAGTGTTCTGGTTCTAGAATAAATATGTGAACAGGGTATATTCAAGCGGGACAATCTCAACAGCTGCAAAACTGACCCTTGAATCACTTACTCTGTCATCATTAGCTTTGAAGGAGGCTGAATTCTCATTCCTATTACATCTGGTACATTCTGCTATGGTGATTTTTTCCTTTACGCTTCTTTTCAAAGTTCTATTATTGATAAAAACATAAGTCTTAAAACATAAACCCAAGAAAGTGTAATTTTCAATGTAGCGTCACATTTATGAAAGAATTCACTCCAGTATATACTCTACCAAAAATTAGAGGCCACTATATTTTTTTGGGGTTTTTTTTGTTGTTGTTGTTATTTTGTTTTTTTGCAGTACTGGGGATCGAACTCAGGACCATGTGCTTGCTAGGCAAGCACTTATTCCACTGAGCTATATCCCTGGCCCCTAGAGGCCACTATATTGCACTTATGGATTTCCAGGCACATTACCAGGGAATGCTGGCCGTGAACCTAAAGCAAGCCGCTTGAATCCTGGAGAACTGCTCCATCAGTCATGGTACAAAAACTCACTAAAGACCTGGTATGCGGTTGTCCCTGGACATGCTTGATATTTTGCTGAAATTTAGTGCACACACTCTTTGGGAAATATTTGAAAAAAAAGAAACTAATCATTAACACAAATTATTAATTTAAAACTGAATGAATATTCTAATTTTGATCAAAACATTAATGAAGTAATAGAACAAATTTAAATTAATTTGAAAGCCTTGAATACGATTGAGATCTGAGACAATAGTGTTAAAAAACCTGGAAGGAGGTTTAGAGACATGATATGGTAAGAAAATGTCCTTTGTTTATTTACACAAAAATTAAGATGACCTACAGTAGAATGACTTTGAAAAAGGATTTTAAGATCAATGTTTAGGTGAGCAATAAATTAGGTTAATAGTTTGAGCTTGGGAAACATGCATATTGGAAGACAACCTATATTTACTTCAAAGATGAAAAGGAGATTTAAAACTTTGCAATTTTCTGCCAGGACAATAACTATAAAAAGTATTATTATTTATATTTTGGTTTAGGGAAAGTAATATAACTTCAATACTTTTGCCTTCAAGTTACTTTATAAAATACAATTTCAAAAAGCCTTAATGAAAATGTCAAATTCTTTTCAAAAGTGAAGAAAGGCTGGTAATTTATAATTTCTTTTCCTGGGCAGCATTCATTTTCTTTTAAATAATCAAGACAGAAATTATGCTGGCAATAAAAAAATGCATTATTTTTCTCACTAGAAAGATACTTTTATTAAGGACAAGTTGGATCAAATAAGCAAAAAAGAAATCAGAGTTTCAGGTTCTTTTATGTTGACATAATTACTTGTACAACATTATATTATTATTAAGCTCATAGATACTGCCCATATGTTTTAGTCTGTAGGGAAAAGTTTGGTGTTGTCTGAAATACAGAGCAGGTTAATGTATACAGAAATGTTCACCTCGATGACTTCTAAAAATGCTTTTCAATCTAACAAATCACAGTTGCTCTTTCTAAACTGAAATAAATATATCATTGATATGAAGTTCTAGGAATGTTTTACAATTATGAAAATAGAAAAAAAATATAAGTAGATATTTTCTTCCTTTTTTTTTGGAGGTACTGGGGATCAAACTCAGCACATTGCACTTGATACTCAGCACTTATTCTACTGAGCTATATCCCCAGCCCACATATTTCATTGCTTATATGTACAAGACAAATGACCACTGGCTAAGGATACTAGCAAATGGTGAAAACTGTGTAGATATATGTAATTTGGCTTATTATTCCTCAGTGAATTGAAAATAAATGTCTATATCTAGAATTTCCAGCAAATCACTTGATGCCTTAAATTTTTATTATATGTTCTTTTACCTTTAGAACTAGTAGACAGTATGCCATCAACAGACAAATGGAGACAGAAAATGTGGTACAATGGTGTATTACTCAGTCACATGGAAAAATTTTAGTCATTTGTAGGAAAATGAGTACACTTTGAGTCCATACTGCTAAGTGCAATAAATGAGACACAGAAAGTTAAATATAGCATTGTTTTTTTTAAATAAGAAAAGCTCAAAGTATAATTTAAGCACCAAAATAAAAGACACATGATAGAAAGCAGGGCGAGACATTGTGGGGACGGTCATGGGGTCGGGGTTTAGAAAGTTAAATCCCATGTCCTGTGTATTTTTCCATAATAAAAATACTTGAAAATGCTTTGACTTGTATTTTATATTTGCGTATATAACTATGACACAGCTACCTGCTCATATAAGAATGAACAAGACAAATACAGATTTATTTTTCATTTTTTCCGTGTATTCTAAAGTGTCTTTTGAAAGTCTTTGCCTATCAAAAGCAAAGAGAATTAACCAGTCCGTCTAGCTGGGCAGTTTTTTCCTTGTAGACATAACTTATTTTTCTCAATTTTATAATTTTCCATATTCAGTATTTATAGGACATTGGATATATTTCAAATCTGTTTAATTCTAACATATGTTCTACTTTTAGGGGTAAGATATGAATGGAAAATGAATACAATCAAATTGTCTCCTTGGTCTTGTAAGAGTTATATCTATTTCTAAATAGCGGCATATACTGGTACTTTTTGGATTAACACAATTTTAAATTATGAACTTAAATAATGGTAGGTTAGAAAAGTGAAGTTCTTTTTTCTACTTCTCCAAAGTTTTCCCAAATGATGACTTTCATCAGCTGGAAATCTCATATCAATTCATCTAATTATTGGTGATCGTCATCCTAAAAGGCATCTCTCTCAGCATCAGCTTTGACATCTGTAAAGAAAAGTTGCTCCTACAGCATAATATAGTGGTTCAAATACCTATTCCTCACCTATGATCCTGGCTAAGTATTTGATACCTTTATGTCCCCATTTCTTTACTTATAGCATAAGGAAAAAGCTATAAAGATTACTTCACAGGTTCATGGTCACTTAGAACAATGTCAGATACATAACTAGCTTTCTAAGTATTACTTTTAGTATTTTTAAGACTATTTAAGTATCATTTTTCTTCCTCATTTTCCAGCATGAAAATAGAGAAGAATCGAATAGTAGTGCATTTTGTTTGTAACTGTAACTATTACCCTCAGAATAACTTCAGGGGTATTAAGGTGAATTAAGAATTTGACTTACATATTACACTGCTGAAGTATACAAAGAATTGGCAAATTTGCAAATGGCTAATTGCTATACATGTCATTACCCAGGAGATTAAAAAGTACTTATTTGCATCTTATTTCAGAATGTGTGTTTCCTTTCATATTATTTCACGTTTAGGCCTGTTCAGCACAGCAGACAGAGCAACTTCTGAAAGTTGAAATTCCACACACTCTTCCTTATCCCTGTGCCTTCCCACTGCATTATCTCTAACAAAGCTTCTGTCTCTGACTGCTGCATCGTGCAATTAGCAACAATTAATTAACCTTAGAGAAAACTGAGGTGTAGACTATTTAAGGTCTTTTTTTTATTTTTATTTTTCTCCCTTTATGTGTGCAGAACTCAGGATTTGGGAGAACGTTAAGCCAGCAGTGATTTTCTTTACTTATCATACACCTACCACAAACTTAACAGATGTTTTACATAAATTTGTGTCTCCTATCCTTTTATGGGGCTTTAAATGATCAGTTCTTTTTTTCTGAATTAAGTGCTTTATTTACTTTGTGCATGTAATGTCTTATTTCACTGTTGAAGTGATTAGTGCTACAGTTCTTTTCAGGCTAAAAGTTCATAATACCATTTCCCTCCACTTTTTATTAATGGATATGGTTATACAGAGTAATGGTTTCATTTAGGCAAATTTCTAATTTTTGTATGGCACTAGGATTAAAATCAGTGATGCTCTGTCACTGAACTAAATTCCTAGCTAATTTTATTCTATTTTTTAAGATAGAATCTTGCCAAGAGTGGGCTAAAATTCAATAGTCCCTTATTCTCCAGAGGAGCTGGATTACAGGTATATAACAATTGTGTGAAACAGTTCTAATTTTAGTAAACAGGAAATAAAAGATTTGCAAGGAAGGCAACGATGTCTTAGTGAATTATGCATGTTGTGAAAGTAACCTATGACATGCACTATTAATTTTTATGCCTCGAATGTCTTATTGCTGTCTTGATCATCTGTCCCAGAGTTAAATTTCATTGCTAAATTATTTCTATATCTAAACACATCTTAAGGATACAAAATCAACAATCCACTCTGGAAATCAACTCATAGATCCCATCACTGCCAAAAAATAAAATAAAGGCCTGATTTCTGATATCATGTAAAAGAAAGTATTTTTCATAAGTCATAATGTGATAATTTTTTAATGTTAGTTGAATTGAACAAAAAATAAAAATAAACCAAACTAAGATTGGTCAGCTTTTGCATGAATTATTGGTTTCTTGTGGCTGTTTTACTCTGTTTTTAAATCATCAAGAATATTTGTTGTGTTATGATATAGATTAAATCTGTAATTGGAAATCATATTATATTTATATTATTTATTGTATTAGTAGACATTACTGGTTTACAGGGGGAAAAAATCTGCATGTTATAAAAACCAGCACTATTTACTGTACTCGTGAGGAGCACTTACTGAGCACTTTTGTATATTATCCAATATTGACAGTGGAGTGTGTAAAATTGTCAAGGTATTTCCAATTTTAGGTGTCTAAAATCACCACTGAGCTATATTTCCAACTTTTTAACAATTGTCCTTTAGGTCTTAGCGAATAATTTCATTTCTTGGTATTAGTTTCTTCACTTCAAGACCACCTGCTTTTGTCTGGGTGTTGGGACACATGTCTGTAATCCCAGCACATGGGAGGCTGAGGCAGGAGGATCGTTGTGAGTTCGAGACCAGGGTGGGCTACAAAGTGAGCTCAAGGTCAGTCTAAACCGCATAGTGAGACTCTATCTCAAAAAAGATAAAAAAAAAAAAGACCACCTTCTTTTATCTCATTAGGACAGCTCTCGGATTGTACTTATGGTGACTGAATTTTCTCAGATCATGATCGTGCAACTTAGCAGAGCTACATTAACAAAATAGTCTCTGAAAATAACTCGATTTCAAATGAGACTCTCTTCGTTTCCCACTTGGGGACATTTTCGCATATCATTATTAATATAACAGCCTTCTAATATCCAGTATTAATAAGCACCTGCTGTATGCATTTGCCAGATGAAACCTTTAAATGAGTAAGTACAAAAATGTACGTGAAGAGTTTTACTTAGCAGTAATCATCATACCTACGTTAACAAACTAAATTTTCTTGCAAACGATTACATTTCATGTTAATGATTTGCTAAACTTATTTCTTCAGTTCATATATCTAACCGCCTTGCTCATCTCCTTCTATTGAACGTTCTCCAGAACATTCTCCGTACAGTTAAAATGAGAAGCAGTGATCTGTCTCTCATTTTAGTGCAATTTTGCTGTCATGGTCACATAATGAGTAATTTATAAATGGTGATAATTGGCCTAATAGACACTTGTTTAGTAACTTTCTACAAAGGCAATAGGTTCATGCATATTCAAATTTTAACAAGGTCTGTTTTTCTTCTGTGATGAGTTTAAAAGAGAATGTCATAAAATAATTCAATACCAGAGAAAGTCATGTTCTCATTTGTAAGAAACAAAAATTAAAATATTCGGATCACTAAGACAAAAATTTAGGGAAAATTTTATTTTTATTTTGTCTTTTTGAGACGGGGTCTCACTATGCAGTGCAGGATGACCTTGAGCTCACTTTGTAGCCAAGACCGATCTTGAACTCTCAAAAATTCTACTGCTTCAGCCTACTGAGTGCTGGCATTACCAGCCTGTGCCACCAGACCCTGCTTGAAAAATTTAATTTTGATATGTAAACATATATCAGGTATTATTTCATATTTCTTTGTTATCTGATCTTCATTTAGCAATTATATTATTTTATCCAACAATCCAGAGTAATTTGAAAATCATGACCCATTTTATCTTTAGATTTAGGTATATAATCAAAAATATTGATCACATGTTTATAATTTATAGGCTAAAATTTAATTCTATGACTCTTTAAAAGCTTTAGACATCAGTATTTTTCTGCTGATGGGATAATTCATTTTCAAAAGTTTGTAATATTTATCCTGTGATATAGGCACTATAAGAAAATCTCTTACCAACAAAGTAAAATAAATTGGTTCCACCTAAGCGCAATGCATAAAGTTTATTTTTTTATTTATTTTTCATAAAGTTTATAATCAGGTAAACTACAGTCTATTTGTAAGTTACTTCAAGACGATAAAGTGGATATTACAATATTGTGGAAAAAGTGTTCATTTTTATAAAACTTAAATAATTTATAAAATTTTAAAATGCAAAAATGTTAATTTTAAATACAGTATTTCTGTACATTGAAATTCAATTAGTTGTATTTATTTTTGGTGCTGGGGAGAAATCACAGTGCTTTCACACTGAGCTATCTCACCAGCCCTTTATCTATTTATTTATTTATGGCTAAATCGCCCAATTACCCAGGCTGGGGTCCAACTGTAATCCTCCTGCCTCAGCCTCCAGGGAGTGCTGCATTACAAGCACATGTCCCCAGAAACAGCTAACTCTTAAATTAGCATTAGCAGTCATCTTGTTCAAACTGAACATTAAAATTATATTTGCCAGTTTCTTACAAGTATTAAAGTCTTTATGTTTAGCCTAATGGCATACACATGCCCTTTAAAAACATATAAGAACAGCAGCTAAGTTAGTATTGAGACCACTGAAATTTACTCTGTGTGATGCACACATGAAGCTAGGATGTTCTCAATCATACAGTTGGATTTACATGTTTATGGTAATTGCTTGCCTTTTTCATCTCAATTTGCAGAGAAAAATTTCTAGATGCTCTATGGCATCATGATGAAGGTTACAACTTATTTATACCTTGGAAAAGTGAGCTTCCTTTTCAATGATTAACCAACAAATTTTAAAAAGTTTCTGTATGCATTCACTGTAATAATTAAGAATAATATATATGTATGTGTGCATCCACACCCACCTAGAGAGTATTTTTAAGTAGCTTACTGATTGTTGTAATAAATATAAGTAACTTCTTCAGAGTAATTCAGTGCAAACAAATGAAAATTTTTCTGCCATTCTTTTAAACTCATAAAATTTAATAACAATGCATTGTGGACCAAAAAGAGCTGCAATTTTCTATAACCAATGTAATTGTACTTACACTTAAGACAGTCAATATAACTTTAAAGCTATCCTTTAACTACTCTGCAGACTTAGTGGTCTATCCGGTATTTGGGGTATGTATCTCTATTTGCTTGCCTTTTTCATCTTGGTTCTCAGAGTAATGTTTCTAGCTGCTCTATGACAGTATTAAGAAGGCTACAAATTATGCTCTGGAGAAGTGAGCTTCCTGTTCCATGTTTACTTACAAATGAAATTTTTGATTCACATTTGTGTCTAACTTCATTTGTAAAACAAACGTTCATTTTGCACCTTTCCCAATCCACTGCTTGAAAATACCAGCTCACCCCGGTCTTTAATGGGAAATGTCTTCTCTATTCCTTCAGCATCCATTGTACTGTCCACACTTACCTCCCTGAACATGGGAACTGCAATATTTTGTTATTACCAATAATTGGTGACAATGTTGTACCTTGTGCCAATCCTTTATAAGGGATTACAATTTCCTTAATGGAGGGAGGCATATATTTTGTAGGTCAAAAAGAGTTCAGTATAAGCAAGTTCAAATATCTCAATGCTAATGCGCACACATTTATATAGAGAGCCATACATCTAGTCTATTCATTTTTCTACAGTTATTCTAGTCATAATACAAAATCACCATTTCCTGAGTTAGGGACATAATGCTCAGCAGGCCACTGTAAGCTGGTTTTATTATCTATCTGATCCTTTTTACCACTGAAGAAACAGTGCTTAAATTATTGACTAAGCTCAAAGGCTGGAAAAACCAGAGGCAGCCTTCAGACTCATGCTGTCCAGATACGAAGCCTGTCTTCCCTCCATTCTTGTTCTTCTTTGTGCCCAGTAGTCATTCAGGAAACATCTGCTCACTACTACTCAGCACTTTTTTCTATGCATCCAAAATTTGAGGACCATTTCTAGGAAATGTGAGAAAAAATCTTACTGCATATTCAGTAGGAGTGAGATATTATAAATGAATGGTTTCCTTTTAATAATTTCAAGCATTAAAAATGAATGATTTTGTCTTCTCAGGGAAATATTTTGAATGGGAGCTCTGGACAGAGTGGGAACTTGGTGAAGAGGAAAGTGATTATAGAAGAATCAATTTAACATATTAAAGCCCCACTGCGCTCCCATAAATAAAAACAGACTGTATCTCAAAGACCTGGTCTTACCCCAGCGGACAAAGCTCTTCCTTGGAAACAATTCAACGGCTTCTTATGCAAATTTTTACTTAAGATATCTATGGCTTAATATCTCAGCTACTTAGAAAAAATATATACACAGAAATGAAGGAAACACCATGAAATTATAGCATCATTGGTGGAACACACATGCATTCACAGCACTGGGTCCTAGGTCTGGTCATTGATCTGTGGATGCTAGGAATGAATTTAACTATGAAATATTGTCCTAACTGGTTAAAACTATTAATTCCCTCTGTCCCCTGCTCACGACGCCGGAGGACTCTAGCATGATATGTTAGGTATGTCAACTTTCTTCTCCTCTTCCGCCAGGCCACAGTATAAAATCGCTGGAGCCAGTGTTCTGGGCATTAAAGCTTTCAGAAAACTACTAAATTTTTCTTAATTGCTCATGATAATTATCTTAAATCACTGTTGTAATATTAGCAAGTACCGACACTGAGATCAAGTGGTCCATTTCCTCAGATAGCACAACTAGACGGCTGAATTTTCCAGACCCATAAACATACCATTTTCATAAAAGTCATGCTTCTATTTATTTTATTTTGTTGTCCATTTGTGTCCTTGAAGAAAGACAGAACCTGCTAGACATTCAAGGAGGAAGAGTGGCAGCACAGATAGCCAGGGCCAGCTATGGAAAGGGTTCAGAGTGACACCCAGCAGAGGAAGGAGGCCAGGGTCGCAAATGTTGAAGAAGGATCGGTTATTCAAGGAACAGTTTTTCCCTGTTGTTCCTGGTCCCATGACTCACTGTCAGTCCTGAACTGTGATGTCACTGCTGGGCTACTGACCTCATGACTCCTGGAAAGAAGAATGGCATCCAAGCAGAAAACCCGGGTCCACATCTCCTCCCCTCACAGGTTTGAACCCCGAAGGAAAAGCTCACTTTGGCCTGCAACCAACTCTGGTTGTTCCTAAGAGCCTGTGGCTGCAGATGCAAACCAAAGAGCCCCTTTGCTCTCCTCCCAATGTCCTCGCATCAGCTCCCACTGGCAGTGTCAGTCAAGAAAATTGGAAAAGGGCTCTGGGAAATGCTTTTTTTCAGTTTAAGAGTAAACATGAGCTGATAGCCAACCTACAGGACTCAGTGTGATTCATTTTATTTTATTTTTATTCTATCCATTGATTTGTTGAGATGAAGTCTACCAACTGTCTGTGGCAGTGATTTGACCATTATATACACACTCAAGGTCAATCTTAAAGTTGAAGGTTCTTGCTAAAATTGGTATATATATACATATATATACCTGCTGAAATACCTGCGATATATATATATCCTGCTGAAACAAAAACAAAGACAATTTAATGTAATTTAACTGTTTCTTGACAATGCAAGGTCAACTTTAGAAAGTTGGTGTCTGTACCAGGATCACTGCTTTCAAGGACATTTGAGATGCAGTGCGATTTCCATCTCAGTGCAGGTGATGCCGCATTCCCACAGTTCCAAGGTCTGTGTTCTGTGTTCCTTACTTCTGTCCTACTCTTCTGTATTGTCAGCACTAAGTGCATGTTCCTGTCAGTGTACAACCACATAGGGATGTCCCTACTGATACACATTTTTGGAGCTCATTCGTTTTATGCATAGAACTAGGATGATCAAATTTTCTTTGATTTCATTTGACAAGGCGGAAATCAGAACGAAACCCTGTGTAGCTGCTGGGAAAGGTTGCCTTCCGAAGCAGTATGTATCAATGTTCCTATTCAGAGGGCATTCATGACTTTCTGTTTTCCTCTACTTTCCATAAAAGGTGTGGTTGTTTGCTAAGTGCCCTGCAGGTCAGTGAGTGCTGATGTAATATTTGCCAGCTAGTAACCATGGACCAAGCTTGTGAATGACCCAAGCTGCCTTCTGTATGATTAACAATTATTTCATCAGTGAGAGAAATAAACTTTTGTCTTTATGGACACAGTTAGGGCTTCTTTTGAACATTTGCAAAAGTCTATTGTGCTTTCTGAATAATAAAGTAGTTTTAAAAATCAAGGAATTATATAAATACTTGTGCATTTTTGTATATCTTATATTAGTATGTATGAATATATGCTATGGTAATATACAATATACAAACATACGCGAGTTAGTAGAACTATCCCTTTATCTAGATACCTGGTTGTTTGAGGGGAATGGATAGCTCAAGAGGCTGTAGGCAGGAATACCAGCAAGGAAACACTTTTAATGGGACTTAAAGCCAAGGTATCACTAGGGAAAGTTTTATACTTTCATATGTTGCTCCATAGCAAGACATTGTGAACTTGTATAACTGACTGTCCACATATAAAGTTTATATTTTGGATCTTCTTGTCTATCCCTTAGTACTTAAAGAATTAGCCGTAAGGAGTAAGGACAGAGATGATACCTCCATAGCATCAAATAGTTGCCCTGCTCATCCTCAGATCACTCAGAGGTGTACACTGAGAAGGTGTTACGTATATGTAACACTGAGGCACACAGTCACACAGGCCAGAATTGTCTAGATATGTTTGACACTGTTGGAACAAAGTCCCCAATATCTAGTAATCCATATGTCTGAAATGCTACAGAATTTTATACCTAGGAAGAGCATAGTGAAAGTACAAATATACAGTAATCATAGCATGTTCTTTTTTTTCTAGCTTCTATAAAAATTTGCTACAAACTTAGTGCCTGTTATGGTTTGTGTCTGCATGTGCCCCCAAGTCCTCATGCAGTCATGGGATGGCCTCTAGGATTTGTGATTGATCCATGATTCAGTGCTGGGATTATGGGTGTGAGTGCTACACCCGCCTTGTGGTGGGTAATTTGCATACAATGTAAGGGAAAGAAAAAGGCTGCTTGCTGCCATTCCTCCCTTTTTGAGCTTATTGCTTTGCTGTGTACCACCGCTATGAACTGTAGCCCTCTACCATGTGCCACTCTGCCTTACAGCCAGCTGAGTAAGGACTCAAACCTCCACAAACTGTGAGCTAAATAAACCTTTCCTTCCTTAATTTTGGGCGTTGGGTATTTTGTCTCAGCATCAAGAGAAAAGTACCCAAGACAGCGCCTTAAGGCAACACAAATGTATTTTTCATTACAAATGGGTCAGAGGTATGAAATTGGTGTCTCCACGAAAATGCGAGTTTCTCAAGGGACAGATACTCCTGAGGCTCCTCGGGTTGCCTTTTCCAGCTTCTACCAGCTGCTTACTTTCAAAGCATCAGTCTTCGTCTTCAAAGGCAATAATGGTGACTTGAGTCCTTTTCGTTTATCACCACTCTGGCCTCTTGTTCCATCACAGCTCCCCTTGGTGTGACCTTCCATCCCTCTCCCTCCACGGGGATCTTTGTGATTATACAGAAATCCTATGGTCAATCTAGGATAATCTCTTTATTTTAAGATCATCAGATTGGCAAAATGGTGGCCAAAATTCAAGCATTATAATCTACTTTTGATTTTTAACTGAGATAATCCCAGTTATATGGTTTAGGTCAAGGGAACTCTTGGGAGGCCAGTATGATGCCTATAACAGTAAATGTAAAAATACTTAAAGATGATTCCCTTGTCTCATTTCCTTGTCATAAAAACTCTACTGGGCAGGAAGTAGTAGCTTTATTTTCTAGAAATGGAGATAGTATCTTATGGGGTTTGGCTTTTATTGATGCAAATTTGAAACAATTATAAATATAAAACCTTGAATGATATAAGACTTTTTGTCTGTACAAATTAACTAAGTAAAATTAAGAGGACTTTACAAATTTCTATTGGGGATACTCATTAAAGTACATAAAGAGTGGATTTTACAAAGCTTCAATTTTGTGGAAAAGAGGAAAACGAAAAGATATTGTTCATTTTAGAATCATTAAGAAAGTTTTCAAAAAAGAAATTGTTAAAGAGTATTACTTGAAAATAGCTCAAAACCCTAAATCCCAGAAGGCGTGGAGTGATAGAATTACAGGTGGGTGTATCAACACTGAATCTCACTTGTGAATGAATTCATGTAATAATTCCATCAGCAAACTCTGTCTTTCGAGCTGCCTGAAATCTTAGTTTCCATATCAGGAAAGAAAGTTAGTATTCTTTACCCTTCAAGGTATTAGTGAGGTTAAATAATATTGGAAAACCATTGTGACATAATAAGTGCCCAATAAACAGTAGTGGTTGGCCAGAGCCTTTAATTATGTTACTCTTACCTCCATAGAATGCAACATTGAAGTGTCTGGATAAGAAACACAAAGCCTATGTGAAGACACTAGTCAGTTCTCAGCTCAAAAATGCAAAACACTCTTACTGATAGAGTATTTCTTACATTTACATTTTTCTTTTTTCACACAAACAACATAAAAATTTTTAAACAAAAAGGTATTACCTGCAAGGATTCTCTCAGTGAATTTTCTTGTGGTTTTGGTCCTTGCATTTAAACAATCATTTAGGAATTGTTTAGAGAAACAAAGACAGATAACAAATAAATCCAACCCCCCAGTTCCTTTCAATCTTGACTTATAGAAGCTGTCTTCTCTGGAAGAGAGAATTAAATCTGTATTCAACATGACACATTGTGAACGTTTCCTAGAGCTTATCGCCTGCGGAATCTGGAAATGATAAAAGCAGAACACTGAAGGTTTGTCTCTGCCTGGCTCATGGCCAGATATCTTAGTCTCCTTCTCCTTGCTGAGACACAGTACTGGACACCCGCCAATTAAGAGAGGATGGTTTATTTTGGCTCACGGTTACAGTCTACAGTCAGCTTAGCTGGCTCCATGGCCGCGCTCCACGCAGAGAGCAAAGGCGGAAGTAGCAGCTGCGCTGCTCTGCTCAAAACAAGCACACAGGAAGCGGAAGGTAGAAAGGAGCCTTATCCTTACCGCAGGGCAATAGACGCTTGCAGCCCACACCCATAGGAACCTGAATTTTCAGACCCTGCCTCAAACTGTAAATCAGTTGACCTGTACTGTCCCGTAATCCACTCAGTGTTCAAAGACTACATCTAAGAGCGCAGGAGCCTTTGAGGGACATTTTGATACTAAACCTAGCACCAGACTAATTGTTGACATTAAATTAAAATATTTTGAGGAGTAAATGCAATTATAAGAAAAAATATCCGTTAAAGTTGTGTGATATTGCAAAACATTTTAATCTGTCATAATGGTTATATTTTTCTTTTTGTTTGTTACATTATTGCTGCTGCTGTTGTTGTTTGACACAGGAAGTTGTAGGCTGAGAGCTTTAGACTGGACTTGAACTCACCATGTAGCCCAGGCTGGTGGAGAATCCACAGTGATCCTATTGCCTCAGCCTCCTGAGTGCTTGGATTATAGATATGTGCCAATACATCCAGTTCTTTTCTTTTTTAATCACAAATTTGTTTCCCCAATAAGCTAGCATCACAAGAGAAATGAAGTATTTTCTAAAGAATATTATATTCATAGGAATTATTTCTATAATTATTTTATGATAATTATGGAAATAATTCTATAATTATTCTATAATTCTATAATTATTTATGTATTTATTATGAACATTTTATATTTGCAAAATTTATGAAAGTTCAAGAAGTTTTTAGATTACAAAAGACCACACTGACTTATTTAGAGTTAATGGATATTTTTTAAGAAATAAAGATTTAGCAGCTGGGGATATAGCTCACTGGAATAAGCACATGCCTGGCAAGTACAAGGTTCTGAGTTTGATGCCCAGTACCAAAGAAAAAACAAAGATTTGAAAGTAACTTTAGACATAAAAATATATAAAATTAAATGGATGCTTTGTAAACAGTTGGTCGTATCTATTTATCTGATTTCATTAAGTATTTTTTTCTCTTTTTCACTATGAGGAGGAGAAGGGTCATGTGGAATATGAATAGATTTCCCAACTAAAGCCAAAAAAGATAGTGCTAAGTTCTTAGCTAAGAATATCATCAGAAAATCAGGCGAAAACCAATACTATACTTTGAATGTATATTATTTCTATCAAATGTGAACTTTAATTCTTTTGCAAATTTTACCTGAAGTTACTATTGCTTAAAGTCAACTATACAAACAGTCCCTAATTCAGTAGCCAAGAGAGCAAATCTTATGTCTGTTTTATGTCTGTGTGAATCCCTAGAATAAGGTTAAAAAATTCCCAAAGCTTGGAAATTGTATGTATGGGTATAGTTATGCATATGTCTCTCTGTGTTTGGATAGAGTACAGAATGTTAAATGTCAATGAATATATACTCATAAACTTGGAGACATATAAAATATAAATATATAATAATACAAAACATAAGCCAAGTTATTTTAAGTCCTTAAGATGATGAATTAAATGGATTAAAGACTTAAAACTTAAGTCATGAATTACAACACAGTTCCAGGAAGGGGATATGTGTGTGAAGAAGGCAAAATTCCATGGTAGCACTGAGGGCCGAAGGCGCCACTAGGCTTGTTGATGGGCCAGGTTTCTCCTGCACATCTATCACCTTAACATTGGGGGATTGAATATGAAGGCACCCAGTAGGGTTACCCGGGGAACCAGTGTTGTCCCATCTCCTGTGTCTGAGTCATGGTGGGCTGAAGTGGTCTTAGAAGATCTACGCACAGTAACATTTCTTCCTTACAACAACCATGAGGTACTTGATCAGAATCAAACTTTAGAAGAACAACACTTTCTTAAAATTAAGAATATCATAAAAATTGTTCAATAAATGTACTATGAATACAATGAATATGGATAAGACATACTCTTAGAGGAATATATCACAATAGAGCAAAGCTAATAAGAGGGGCAAGAAAATTGAAATAAGAACTGGTACCCTAAACTACTTGCAGTAGGGTTAGTGATCACATCAAACGACCTTCAGAGCATTTTCCTTTCAGCAGAAACATTTCTAATCTCTGTATTTACATGAATTCCTTTAATTGTCAAAAGGACATTTAGTAATTCTATTGTTATCCCTAATTTACATGGAGAACACTGAGCCAGAAAAAGATAGTGTAACAGCCCAGATCACCAAAGCATTAACTAAGGAAATAGAATTAGAGCTAAGTTTGGTTTAGCTTCACAGGCCCTGGTTTTACCTGTCAGCGGCCTCCTCCGCACAGATGCATAACTCCGCCCCCATGAGGCCTGCTGCGTGCTTGTTAGCACTTTCCTCGTTGAATTTAAAAGGAAAATGCACTGTCTGACTAAATTTGCATGTCTGTATATGGGTCCATACATCTACAATTCGAAGATATCAATGGATAAAGCAACAACTACTGTTGAGACCATATCTCCTTGTCTATAGATTAGTTGTGATTGTACTATTTTCTATGATAATGGGTGTCTGTTTGTCAATATGTTTTTGTACTTTTATGTTTCTAAAATAAAAAAATAAAA